>VZTO01016280.1:3685-20022 GCA_013400615.1 Syrrhaptes paradoxus | reverse complement strand
AAACTGGGGATTTCCAGTTTGCAGATCTCTCTGAAGCTGCTAATAGGAACAATGATGCCCTGCGCCAGGCCAAACAAGAAGCTAATGAATACCGCAGACAGATTCAGTCCCTCACCTGCGAAGTTGATGCACTTAAGGGAAGCGTAAGTAGAAGACAGCAGTTGTTGGGACATTCTTCTCCTTGCAGCTCTTGCACTGCAGTTTAACTGTTCAGATGTAGGTATGAATACAGCTGATCTCCTATGCAATACAGCAGCATATTGTTACTTTTTGAAGGGGGTGATATGGGCTCAGTTTGTCTGCATGCAGTACAGTGCACTGGTTAGATTGATATACTGAACTAGTGTTACTTAAGATATAAGTGATGAGTTCATTCCCTTGCTACAATATTCACTGTTTATGTAACACTTTCTGGAAGTGTTTGTGGCTTGTCTGTCAGGTACAGCTGACACTGTGCAAAAAGCTGGAGGAGCAGTGGAAAGGAGGTGCAAATATTGCTGTTGCTAGAGCCTGACTTTCTTAAAGGCTGGCTTGAAATGGATTTAGTGGTGTATAGTACACCTGCAGATCCCCTCACTGCAGACTGCCTGCATGCTGACTTGTACTGCATGGGTTGGACTTGATGTAAGGGATGGCTTTGCCACCTGGTAGAATACATAATACATGGCACACCTCAGATCAAGCAGCAGGAGATGACAGTGCAGGGGAAGATAAGGAAATGACAAATTTGGCACAAGTCTGGGCACTTTCAGAAAGGATGCTAATGTAACTCAACTTCCCTTTTTAAAAAATCAAGGGCTTTGAGAGTGGGGAAGAGTGTCTAAACTGCAGCAGTGCTTGACTTCATCATTCTCTTCCAGAATGAATCCCTGGAGCGCCAGATGCATGAAATGGAGGAGAATTTTGCTGTTGAAGCTGCTAACTACCAAGACACTATTGGCCACTGCAGGATGTAGACTCCCATACCTTTTCTTCAGCAACAAATACAAATATCTCCACTTTCCCACCCCGCTGCCATACACACCTCTTGGTTGTGCCAGTACAAGCAATAGTGTACCCAAGATGTAAAACAGAACTATGTTGATGTCAGCACAAATAACAAACAAAACACTTTGTTCATCAGTACCTCTACAAAAATCCACGCTGTTGTATGACTAAATACTGTGCCCAACCCCTGCTAACAGGACGGTAGACAGGAAATGGTTTTGACATGCTAAGACCACTTTTTCTGCTAAAGTGAGTACAGTCTGGACAAGAAATAGCGTAAATCATGCTGAGAACAACAGATACAGCTGATCACCCAGTGTTTATGGTTTTCCTCAGAAGGAAGCAAACCATCTCCAGCTGGCTCTAAATACTCTCATCAGGAAGTGGCCTCATAAGGCTGGTCATCCTCACCAACCTCTCCCAAACCACCCAAGAAAAAGAGGGATCAGATTAGTATCCTGAGCTCTCCTAGAGTCTGCATGGCCTGTTCTTACCTGAGTGGAATGTTTGCTTGTGTAGACATTGTGCTAGCAGAGACTTGAGGGTGTGATGTTATCTGGGTGCACGCAATTGCACAGACATGGTTTCTCCCTCTTTGTGTAACTAACTGGTGTCTGCATTTCAGGCTTGGGAAGAAATCCTACAGAAAAGGGTTTTATCCTTGCCCAGATGAGTGAACCTCTCCAAAATTATAGGCAGCATGAACAGAAAAACTATTAATAGGAACAGGACCTGGAAGTTAATATCTATACCTAAAACTGGAAAATCAGGATGAGGTAAACGTTGCAAAAGCCATCAAAATAGTTACAGGAGGTCCTCATCGTATATGTGCAGGAAAGGGCTGCCTGATAGTGATATGGGGCTGACAGTAATAATAAGATATTGCCTCCAAAAGTAACAAGCTATTTTGCTCTCCTGCTTACTTTTTTTTTTTTAATGAAATGCACAGATAGAAAGGCTAAAGGGAAGGAGTACAAAGCTCTGAAAAAGATCACAGCCAAGGTGCCAAAGTCAAAGAGGTCAGCATGCTTAGTGAAGATGAAGCTGGAGAACCTTAGCAGAAGTGGCATGTGTACTGGACACTCAGTAATACAGGTTTATAACAAATCCAATAAATTAATAAAGGTACAAAAGGTTGGTGATGAGCAGAAGCTAAACAGTCATTTTGCAAAGGGGCTGAAATGGGTATCGCTGTGGGTCCCCGAGTGTGGCCTCAGAAATACGTAAGGCTTTACACTGGATTTTGAAGGCAATAATTACTAGGAAATAAATGAGAAACAGCAATACAATTCCTGTTTTACTAAAATTATGCTAAATTTGCCTCCTTAGAGTTAGGCTAGGTAGGACCCTTCTTTCAGTAAACAGCTAGTTTGTATTTTGGGGGTTTTTTTTGGTTTTTTGGGGGTTTGTTTTGGTTTTTTTCAGACAAGACTAGTGCAGAAAATTTTATTTAGACTTCAGTAAAGTAGAGACACCATGGAAAATTGCCAGCTGATGTGGAACAGGCTCTGTAAAGGGAAGATCAGGAAGCAGCAAGCTGATTTTAAGAAAGCAACTAAAGGAACTTGGCGCATTTAACTCAGCAAAACACAGAGCAATCAGATCTCCTCTCCATCTATAAATACACTGGGAGGAAAAACATCAGGAAGGAAGAAGAAGAGTGAGGTACAAGAAAGTACAACATTGGCACAAGAACAACCACACATAAACTGCCCATGAATAAATGCAATTTAGATAGAAGTTCTAGCTGCCAAAGGAGTAAGACTGTGAAACAACCTCTTAACAGAAGCAGGAATGAAGCAGCCAATTTGTTTTTAAGGGAAAAGCACAGAATTTTCACTCACTAGATTTTCAAATGATTTATAGAACATGGATCCTTCTTATTTGCAGGACCAATGTTATTTATGCAGGCAGTGCATATCACTCCAGGTGCCATCAACACCTTCACTGGCCGTTTATGTATTGCTCATCTTTAAAATTAAACATTTGAACATCTACTTTGTTTTCCTGTGCCTGGACACGTATTAAGACAAGATCGCTCTCAGATGGTAAGAGTGCAGAGGGTTGGGGTTTTTTTTAAGTCTTTGTCAATTATTACATTGGGTTCAAATGCACTGAAAAAAATATTTAATTCTAGGAGAATAAAAAGTTTTCACTTCAAATAACTCATTGTGCCATCACTAGTGATCTAACCATACCACAAGGCAGAACCTAATCCCAAAGGATTTACACCAAAAACAGCAGAGAGACAGATCAAGGGAGCAGGGTGGCACCAGCCCTTTTACTGACACTTTGGACTCCATCCTTCCCTTGCTTCCTCCTCTCAAATTAATGTCAGAGCATCTCAGGTCTCATCTAGTTCTACAAGTTGCTGTCTACTTGTCTTCCCCAGCTATTGACCAGTAAAGGCATTGTAAAGCCCCGGTTAAGCAAAGACAACTAGTTTGAGAGAAGCAATTTGTTGGATAATATTTATGAATCATGCTACCAAACCAGACCATTCCCTCCAGGAGCCCTGATCATTCCTGCAGCACAGAAATAAAAAAGGTTAGCTCAATAACACTGTCATAGGAGCCAGACAAGTTCAAAACTGCATAGCTTCCACCTGTTTTGAATTATACCCAAACAGCTCCAAGGCTTAAAGTTTCATCCCAAGTTAGGCTGCATTTTAATAAACAACCCTTAAGTTAATACATACTTAAGGGTAAGTATTAACATACATACAGTTTGTATGTAACCTCCCGTCCAGTTAGCTCCATACTGAAAAAGCAAAAAGTGCAAAGCAATATCTGTCTTAAGGGTGCAGGGAGAAAGCCCGGGTAAAGGCACTAACCAAACCACTGCTTATTTCTCCTTTTCCTTCAGTGAAACAAATCAGGTGTAGCCACAAAAAATTCTGTAACTTTGCATCAAACAATGGAGGATTTTCCATGCTTGCAGTGATAACATTTCAGGTTACTTATCTAACAGAGTCAATAATATTTCACAGGTCTATAAAGTGTGTAAGTCAAACAGCAGTACACTGTATAAATCCATACCCTGTTCCTTTAGTGCCTATTTTACATATAAATATTTTCATGGGTTCTTTGGTTATTCAAACAGCAGCACACAGGGAAAGGTGATCATTTTACACCTAAGATTGCAGACAGACAGCCTTTCCCTCAGGGTCATGCCAAAGGCCTAGGAAAAGGGTGGGGAGGAGGTGTTGGTTTAATGTTTGTCTTTGTTTCTTACTACAGAAATATATTTAATTGGCAAAAAGTAAATTAATTTTCTCCACAGTGAGTCTGTTTTGCCAATGACAGTAACTGGTAAGTGATTCTTCTGTCCTCACCTCAACCCATTAGTTTTTTCATAGTATTTTCTCCCCTGTCCTGTTGATGAAGAGGAGTGAATGAACAGCTGGGTGGGAGTTTGGCCCTTAGCCAAGGTTAGCCCACCACAGATATAGAATGCTTGAAGTTACAATTTTATTTTTTTTACATACAAAATATTTCATTTTGCAGCCAAAGATCTTGACTCTATTCCACAAATAATCACATACAAAGAAGAACATTTTGATCTCTAATTCCATTGTTATGGGAGCTGGAAGAAAACTGACTCAGAAAAGCATACAAGGTGGGTTAGCATAGAGCTCTTCTTAGTTATTTTAAATGCACTATTAAATTTTAAAAATGGAAAATTATTCCTCTTCTGTTCTATTCTGAAGTGATAAAAAAAGCATAAAACTGAAATGTAAACTTTGAAACTAAATTGCAAGCTTAGTTCAAAACGTGTCATTTGTGTGAAGTTTTCAGAGAACCTGCACACATCTACAAACACCCATCCGGACACTTTCTAATTAAATGTTGTTTCAAGAAGCCTTTCTGACCTAGGTCTACCACAGACAAGAGTCCCAGAAAAAAGGAGTGAGAGTGTGTGGCACAGGAGCTACCAGTAGGCGGTAGGTGTATGTTCACAGCAGACATCACAATTCCCACCATCAGCTTTTGCTTCCCACCTTATTGGCAGGAGGAACACCTTGGGCAACCCAGAGAACCTTTCTCTTACTTTGGAAGCCATGGGAGGTGCCAAGAGGAAGGTTTTCCTCAGCCCTCAATGCTCAGTCTTACACAGACATTGAACAAGGTGACAGGTCTGTCTGGCAGCTTCCTCTGTGATGCCCACAGCTGCTGTTCCAGGGTGTGACAGCAGGTTGGTCAAACATGACTGCGGCACTCTAATCCTGACTCCACAGCCATTCATCACAACAAGTTTCTACAATTCTCACCCCAGTTTTATTCTCAGGCTCTTTAACATTTGATGAAGGTAGGTCTAAAATTACTAGTGTAAAAGGAGGGCAATCCATAGCCTCCTTGAAGTACAGTAAGCAATGTAGTCCTTGTCTCTAGCTAGGAGGCACAGCGGGTCTACTGAAAGCAAATTTCACACCTACAAGGAGGCTGTAGCATGACAAAGGGAGGTGCGTGCATTTAATAAGAGGAAATAATTCAATTATAAATGTATGGCAGCCCTCTCTTTAATTTTTTTTATTCTGACAGAAAATCCTGTTTTAACAACAAATGCTGTCCAGTTCTGCAGACCTGCAAGGTATGTGATGTGATTTATTTTCACCCAAGCAAACAGTATGCAAGGGTTCTCAGCATCTTCTGAAGGTGCTCAGCATGTCCCAGGATCAAACACAGATATGTCTTAAGTCCAGAATTTGGGGCTGGAAGGTCTCAAGAGCTGAGTGCTCTGGGTACAACGTGGAAAAGATATGAACAACTTCTGGCAAATGAGCACTAGTGTTAACAAGAAAGTTCCCATATTTCAGTGCATTACTGAATCAGAGCCTGCCCTTCACACTTGATGCTTTTGAGGCAAGGCTTTCATTTGTATCCAGGTAAGCCACAACCTTGAAAATTTTTATGCTTCTACCTTCTTGCGGATTTCATCAGATCATCTCTTCTCTGCGGAAACTTGCAACCCCATAGACCATAAAAGCTTCAGCCATTGCATCCCTGTGGTTCTCTAACAATTACACCAACCAGCACTCTTTAAATCTCCTTTTATACTCACCTCAGGGGCTCTTGCCCTTTTATGCTCGTCAAGGTAGCAATGCTGGCTTTTATTTGGTCCCATATCCATACTTCTAAAGCATTTTGCCCTTTACTTCCCTTTCAGACAGCATAGTAAAGTAGAGGTGAAGAGGAGTGGGCAGTGGAATGCAGAACAGCAGAGTAAAATGAAAGAAATATGCTTTATTGTTGGAAAAGAGAAAGAGGGAAAGGAAAGGGCAGAAAAGTTGGGACCCCAGTGAGCATATAAGCACTTATATCCTTGTCTGAAAGGCAATCAGAAACCTTGAAAACATAGCTTAATTTAGCCTCACAGTCAAGTGGCAACCTTTTTCAACCTGCTTTTACATTATACAAACATCTAGGGATCAAGAGATTTTGTGCTTTTCTAACTGAAGCACCTGGAAAACCTTACAACATGATAATCTCAGAGACATAACTAACCCTTAAGTGTTCTGGGTGCAAACAAGAGGCACTCTATAGCAGTCATTTAATAGATATAAAATGAGCTGAATATTCCTGAAGGTCATTCTTTTTCTTTTTAAATTCAAACTTTTATATTACATTATTTCTAATGTCTCATGAGAGTTCTAAAGTGTTTCTGTAATGCTTGTAGACTGAAATGAGTAAACAATGAGATGTGGTTAGTTAAAGTAAATTTAGTTAAGTTTTGTGTCTCACTCCTGGAAACAGAAGACAACAGAAAATGATAGGAAATGGCTTCTCAGAGGCCACTGCTTTAAAAACTATACAATTTTTTTCATATCTTAGAACTTCCCAGAAGACTGAAAGCAAAAGTGACTTTGAAATAGATGTAAACTGATTGGGGACATATGGGTATGTCTAACCCAGCAGACCAAGGACAGATCTTCACTTCACTCACAGCCTGGTAACTGTCTAATCCCAAATGGATACAAAGTCTTCTAGCCATTGACCCTGAACTAGTTTCCAAAAGAAGGAAGTATGAGGACATGAACAAAGCAGAGACACAGTGTGATCTGATGCACAGTGAATCATGATCCAGGACAAGTTATGACACTTAGTCCATCTAGCAGATCCCTGAATTCTGCTATCACTAAATAGGTCAGTTCAAATATCTGGAAATCTCATACAAGTTGAACACTCCCTATGATGGAAGAAAGTCATGCAGACAGGTCAAGTTGCATGGTCTCATCATAAGACTTGATTTGTCCCATGGCTATGCCTGTATCTCTCACAATTTCAGGATGGTCTCCTGGTCCATGATCCTAGCCAGCCATTGCTCTGGTACTGATCTGCCATCACTGGACTCGGTTTCAGTAATTGCTGCCTGGTTGGTAGAACAAGGAAAGGAAAGGAGCCACATTACTGTACTGCAATTGGAAAGGGCCTGACATTTAGACATGAAAGGGAATTCACACTCACTGGTGCCTCTTCACCCCATAGCAATTTGGTGTTACAATCCCTGCTTCACACCACTGACCCAACCCGTCAGACCTCTACTCTGCTCAGGTGCATCAGCAGGTACAATGTTGAAGTATCTGGCAATAGTGCACAGTGCCCTTCCAAGGGCAATGCAGAGCTGCACAAAACTGAGCCCAGTGATGGCAAGAAGTTACAATTTTAAAGATAAAATTCTGTGATTCTGTGAAACTCAAAACAGCAACCCATCATAAATTCAGATAATTCATCTTTTCTATCTGGGTCCAGGTGAATTCTTAAGGTACCTGTCAGAAAACCGAAATTTATCTCAGAAGTATGAAGACACTCTTCCAGTGGTTTCTACTGAGATGAAGCTTTATTTGTTCTTGTTGGGTATTTTTGAGAGGACTATTTTTTTACATTAAAATCACAGGATGTCTCAAGTCGGAAGGAACTCATAAGGGTCATTACGTTCAACTCCCTGCCCCTCACAGGACTGCCTAAAACTAAATCATACAACTAAGAACATGATCTAGACACTCCTTGAACTCTGACAGCCATTTCCTAAGATGTCTCAGGTGGATTTGAAAGAGGAATTTCATCTTGTTCTCTTTTAGAGTCTGATTCCTAGAACTCATTACAACTCGATTTTCTCGTGTTAAAGAGAATGGGGTTGCAATGGTTCAGCTCTTTTTAAAATGAGGTTCTTAATTCAGAGAGACAGCCTTATTTATGAGGGTAACTCCTACGAGATTTAAACACAGATTAAGACATGACAGTGTCATCCATGTAACAAATAAAGAAATAAAACAAAAAAAGGCAGCATTCCCTGTTCTAAAAGACTTAAGATGTCAGTACAGATTCAGAAACAAACAAACAACAGGTAGAAAATGTGGACACTTTTCAGTGTTTTGTAATTTGAACACGGAGCAAAAACCATACAGTTTTTGTAGAAACACAGCACTAGTTTTCTGACATTTCACATACCCTGTACAACTCCATAAGACATTAAAAAGGAAGTTATATGCCACAAGAAGTGTAAAAGAAATAACGCAATGCCTTGGCGCCTGTTATAAATATTTTATAGGACTGGAAGTGGGATTTTCAGCAAAGCAGAAGTTAGGGCTTCTGTGTGAGGCAGGAAATGATCATTCAAGCTTTCCCTTTCAAATGAAATAATAGGATGTAGAACATCCTTAGACTTGTCTAAGTAATTATTGAAGCCTGTATATCTAAAAAATCAAATTCCAATCCTTGAAAAACAGCTTGAAAAATGGTGGCAATTGATGGATAAGCAAGCTATAGAAAGGAAAAAATTAATGGGATGCAAGAAATTAAGGAACTGGAAGAACAAGTAAAACTTAGTAACATCAAAGTCTTCTGGAATGCTTAGAGAATACAAGATAGAATTTTTGCAAGCAGAGATCAAATAGAAGATGGATGAATACAGTAGAAAATGAGCAAAACCATCAAGAGTTTACAGCTTGTGACAAATAAATAGAGAAGCTGGTTGCACAGGTACAAGAACTCAAGAACAGAGGAACTGAAGTCTCAAAGACTGTAAGCTAGTTGGAACAACTATAAAAAAATAAGAAAGTGGAAACAGAATTAAAACAAAATGAAGAAAGATTACAACAGCAACAGTCCAATAACCTGATTCAGATGTCTGCTGTACAGTTTAAATTGGATGATACAAGGCAGGGTGTACATACAGAAAGCAGTTCTGATCAAGTACTAAAGGAACAGCTAGAGGCAGAACAGGAAGCACTTGCAACAAACGAGAGAGTTTGCAGCCTTATTAGACCAAATAGAACAATATAGATATAATTTGATCAGTAAAAATGAGGAGATATGACAGCTGAACTTGCAGTTAGAGATGCAGGAAAACCGCAGGAAAATCACAGGACTTCCAGCATCACTCAGCTTCAGTCAGAGAATGCACACTTGAAGGTGGACCTGGGTGTTGTGGGTTGGCCTGGGCCAGTTGCCAGATCCTGCCCAGCCTCTCGCTCACTCCCCTGCCTCAACAGGACAAGAGGAGAAAATTAAAAAAAAACTCTTGGGTGAAGACAGGGAGATCACTTAGCAGTTGCCATCAAAGGCAAAACAGACTTGACTTGGAGAAAATTAATTTATCGCTACTTAAAAGTAGAGTTGGATGCTGAGAAACTAAAGCTAAAACACTTCTCCCCAACAACTCCTTTTTCCACACCACAGCCAGCCACACTCATTCACTCCTGACTCCTCACCTTCTTTCCAATCTCAGTCTTACTCCATTCCCAGCTCCTCTTCCTCCCTGCCAAGTGGCACAGGGGATGGGGATGGGGGTTGTGGTCATTCCCTCACAGCCCCTCTCGGCCGCTCCTCCCTCCTCACACGTCTCCCTGCTCCAGCGCGGGCCCTTCCCCAGGCTGCAGCCCTTCAGGGACACCCTGCTCCCGCCTGGGCTCTCCACGGCCGCAGCTCCTGCAGGAAATATCCCCCTGCTGCGGCCTGGGGCCTCCATTTGAACAAGTGGATGAAGAGACTCCAGACTTTCAAACACAACTGCATTTCTTCCACACCAGGACTGGGGATGACCAAATCAGTACACCTCAAGGAAATAATCCTTCTCCTCCTCTCTTTCTCCTTATTTTTCTAATTTTTACTTTCTGCATGAGATTTTCTTTCCTACTGTTTCTCAGGAAATGGGTCATCTCTATTTCCACCCACTCACTCCACACAAATAAAATTAATTGCCAAATGTGGGATCTTACCCGAATTTACCTATTTTTCTCACTGAATTGTTGGCAGCACTAAAGGGACTTTTCCCCCTTTTCCAACAAGGATGAATACTCTCTGCTAAAAGTACACTCAGTGCTGGCCCAAGCCTGACAGCTCTAGAGATGGAAATCTCATTTTCTGCAGGATGGATTCAGCACTAACAACTGCATTGTAACCTCTCTTCACAATGTTTTTGTCAATATGAGTCCCCTCTCCTTTACAGAAAATCTGCACAGAGAGGTAAAAAGAGTTTTCATTCCCAACTGCATCATGAATCTGCCATTCCCCCTGCTAAAGCTCTAACTTCCTTTTTGAGATAATCCTAATAACATTAATATTAATCATGTCAGAATTCACAAAAACGTGTTTCAGAAATGTTCTCCTGGGAGAAATTTTTCACAGAAGACAAAATAGAACCAGATCAGTACTGAACAACACCACAGTAGAGACAAATAATGTGTCCACATGAGCTACCACCAAATCCTGGAAATGCCAAGAGTCTGTAGCCACTAAGCCTTACACCAGCAAAATCTCCCAGCTGGTTGCAAATCTGCCCTTGGTATGAGAAGGACTTATTTCCAAAATACCTAGAATTGAAACCCACACTTATTTCCCATCAGGATCCAAAAATCAAATACTCTTTGTAGAGTGACAGAATCATAGAAAAGCCTAGGATGGAAGGGACCTCAAAAGATCATCTGGTTCAGCCTTTCATGGGAAAGGGAGCCTAGGTGAAATCATCTAGCAGCCTGTCCAGTCACATCTTGAAAACCTCCAGCAATGGGAACTCTACCATGTCATTGCAGAGGTTACACTGTAAAGACTTTCTTATACAGGAATGAAACTGCTTCCAGTGCAAATTGAACCCATTGCCCTTTGTCTTCTCCAGGTGGCTCCTCATGAAGAGAAGTCTCTGTCATCTGTAGGTGCTCTTTAAGTACTGGAATACTCTGATGAGGTTCCCCCTAGTCTTGTTCTTCTCTGGTGAGAAAAGACCTAACTCCTTCAATCTTTTTTCATAGGTCAGGTTCTCCATCCCTGTTTTAATCACCTTCATGGTCCTCCTTTGGACTCTCCAGTCTGTCCATGTCTTACTTGAATTGTGGGGACACAGTACTCCAGGTGTGACCTGACAAGTGCTGAGTAGAGTGGGCAGATCACATCTCTGTCTCTGCTAATAATGTCCCAGAGATACAATTCACCTTTGTTGCCTTGCACTGCTAACTCCTATTCTGCTGGCTGTCCACCCGGACCCTTGTCATGGTTTAAGGCCACCCAGCAACACCATGCAACCTCTCACTCTCTCCTCCCCTCTGGTGGGATGGGAGAAGAATCAGGAGAACAAAAGGCAAAAAAACTTGTAGGTTGAGGCAAGGACAGGGAGGGTTCACTCCCTGCTTATGGTCATGGGCAAGAAAAAAACTTGAGTGTTGCAAACACTAAGTCACAGACTCACGGGTAAGCTGGTTGCCTGCTGTGATTTTTAGTGCAATTTTAATTCATTTTAATAGCAAGTATCAGAGACCAAGGATTTTCAGAGAATCCTTGTGTAGAAATGGATAAGACAGCTTTAAGTAACACAACAAAAATTGTCGGAAGCTCAGGTTAGATAATTTTTTTTCTTAGTTTTCAGTTCTTGGAGACTTTCCATCCACTTCATTCTCTGAAATATTTCCTACAGTTTTATTCTCTAAAAACTGCCGATGCATTTAGCTTTTTAATAACTCCATCAAGTAGGGGAGCACAGGTGCATTTTCTTTATCTGAGCATAGTTAGGGCAAGTCCTAAATAGGCTTATTCATCCCAAAGGGGTACTTTGACCTCCTGGATTAATAAGTATTGTGCCCATTACCAAAAGGAAGAACTTGAGTCTAATATATTTTCTGTTAAGGTATTCAGCCTTCTTTCTTTATCCAGTGGTTGAACAACTCAGGCGTGCTCTTATCTGAGAATCTTCACACCTGGTCACTTTCCTTAAGCCCTAGTAGGATCTATTACATCAATGTATTGTTCTCCACTGCTTCACAGAGTTTATCTTATGATGAGGATGTGTGAGGCCTGGCATCTAACCAAAGACAATACGTCAAACTGGTTAGCAAAAAAAAAAAAATCACAAAATAAATTAAAAATTCACAGCTTCCTCAGCATTTTTGGTGTTGTCTGGTTGCAGACATCACCCAAACAGTCTTGTTATAAACTGACTTCTCATTTGTTGCAGGATAACATTATAAAGATTTATCTTGCATAGCCAAATGGGAAAAAGAGATTACTGAGGAAGAGTGCATTTTTAAGCTGCATTTTATTTGTAATACCTTTTCTTGGCAGATGCCATCCCCACAAATGAATGGATGTTCTGAAGTAACAAAGTGGACGTGGATTGATGGAAGAAATTGATCTGGATTTGTTAATGTACTTTTGCTGCAGCAAGCACATTAAGTAATTAAAGTGCTAAAAATTATCTTCCCGTCCAGACACACAATATACTGAACTCCATTAATGCAAGGAAAAAGGCCAACTGTTTTCTCCATTGCATCTCAAGTGCACCTTGTCTGCAGCACACACACCATATAGTTTGATTGCATCCATAGAATTAAACTATCCAGTTACATAAACAGTTGCTATCTCAAGGAAAATCTAAAGGATGAAGTGTCAAAAAAGAGTAATGATTTTGGGTTCCCAATATAAGCCATCTTAAAAGGATCTGATCTGGAGATGATGCACAGTTTCTCATCCTGAAAATTAGACTTTGGGATGTTTTAAGCTGAATACAAAAATACCTGGGAAAAAAGTCAGAGACACTCTGGAACAAATTTTTCCCATGCACAATGATATTTTCTGCTATCACAGCATCTGAGCATTTGTGATTGTACCCTGTTAAGAACAATCTTCTGAGATATTATTACTACTCCCCTATTTGTAGATAATAGATGATGAGCTCAAAGGCTGTTCAAGCCCACATCAAGAAACTTCCCAAAAGCATTACACACTCCAGCAGATAATAACAGTCATACATAATTTGGGTTTGGAACAGTTACATTAAAATGCACCTTACAAAACTGTGCTGAAGTGTGTGGACAGTATTTCCAAGAAACAGGATTTCTTCAAATACAGGGCAAGGTGATAGAGCTGAACCACATCTTCTAGCCACTAGGGAGTGCCTCCTCTCTGAAATTATGGGCATTTGTCACTAAGTTAGAGACATAGCAGTGAGAGAAAGTACTCGTATGGCTTTTTTTCTTCAACCCTAGTTTGGATGGCAGTGTGAAATTTTTCACATAGAGTTCTCAGCAATCATTTATACAGAGTTGATACCAGGCACGTGCAATATCAGGGGGAAAATTCTGGACAACCTGGTTATTTAAAACAAATACATGTTGGAGAACCCAGAAATGTTATATTAATTTGAGAATTTATGAGAACTCCAAATGTCATCTTATCACTTCTCAGCCCATATGGGCCAGATTCACCACTTGTTCTGCTCCCATTTGGAGCCCATGTAGCACAACAAGAATTGTCTGAGTCATATGTTGAGAAAGAGTGTGCTCACTTTACTTCAGTCACCTTTCCCACCTAGGATGGCAGCTGATTTTTCTTGGTCATGAACACTATAATGATAACTAGACATTAAAACAGCTTATTCAAAAGCACACAGTGCACAACATTCAGCAAATTGGCCTCTCTTTAATCACAGGTATCAAGGGGGGAAAAAAAGTGTAATCTGGGGAACCAAAACATTCACTTCCTAGCTTTCTTTCTCATTCTAGTGTTGTTAGAGTTGTCTCAGCTTTTTCCCATCTGCAGAACATAAACAAGCAAAACTTAAGAAAGACATTTTCAAGGATCAGTAAAGGTTGTAAAATGATTTCTGATTCAAAAACAAAAGGTGGTGGTAGTTATGCAGAGCACAGTTTAGTATAGATATTCTGGCTACCCAGGTGGAAACCTTGTACACACCAAGAAAATTCAGAAGTCAAGAAGGAAGGATACAGACAGAGAAGGCATTCTGTTTGTTCCTGGAAGACAAACATTAAAATACGTCATACAGACAGTGCTAGCCAAGAGAAATGTCATGCAAACAGATGGGATCCACTCTCTTAGGAAATAAAATGCAAGGTGTGTTATTATATTAAAATCTTGGGTAAAAAAATATTGTTAAAAAGAGAAGAAAGTAAAATGAAACTTTTGGGATTTAGCCAGCTTTTAATGCTCTTCAGTCATTAATCTAGAAGACAGCTCATTCTATCATCTATAACATTAAAAATTGACCATCATAACATCTTCTTCAAAGATTTTTGTGTGTAATTGGGCAGTGCTTTGCCCATTTTTATGAATCCAATTCATAAAATAAAAATATTTCTACAAGCAGAGACCTTAAGTTTAAAGTATTATCCTCCAGAGTGTCACAGAGTGGCTTTGATCACCCTTAAGAAAGTTAATTAAGTTTTAAATTCATCAAAGCAGAGGTTTTAATTTAATGAGCTAAACCATGTATTTGAGGTGAATTTCTACTTGAATCTGACTTTATACCATAAGTGGTTTCTTTTCATTCATTGGTCTTCTAGAGAAAGCTGTGATCTTTGTTGACGCACTCAGGTCTAACTGTTTTACCCTCTGAGGATTGGTGCTTGATGATATCATGGGGAATTGATAACACAAACCCCATAACTTCTTAGAATCATGTGGGATTAACTGCAGCATTGAAAACTGGGCTTCTTCAGGATGTGACACGGTTGAGGAAACAAACACAATAACACCAAGACTTAAGGTGTGGAGGACTGCATATAGATGAGAAGCAGAACTCAATTTTACTTGTAAACTGCATTTCTCAGCTAAAATAACTTTTTAAATGTTAATCAAATAAATCTATTTTGTGCTGTAAGCTAAACAGCTAGATGAATTACTGGAGACCATGGTGCTGACGATAAATCACTAAAACAGTGCCTACTGCACAGTCTGAAACTGAGTGATGCAGAAAGAAGATGCACAGGGTTGTTTCATTGCCAAAGAAGGCTATAGTTACACTCATCCTCGAGTCAGGGAATCACTCAGGCTGGAAGGGAAATTGAGCAGTCTCCAGCCCAATGCCTGCTCAAAGCAGGACCAATTATTGGATTTGGATCCAATCTCTCAGAGCCACAACCAGTCAGGTCTTGAAAACTCCCAAAGATGGAGATTCCCCAGCCTCTCTGGACAACACATTCCAGAGCTTGGCTATCCCAGAGGACTTCTCCCTCTCACCCCCCCACCCCTTGCAATCAGGAACTGTAGGAATGGACCAGGTCTAGCTGTTCTCTCAACAGCTTGTCCTATATTTAAAGACAAGATTTGCTGATGATGATTATGCCACGCTTCCTCTAGGGATATGTGCAGTGTGTAACAATGTGATAACACATTCTGAATACAGATAACTTCATCTGCCTCAATTAGTTGCTGTTTGCAAAGTGCTTTAGACAGGAAAAGTGCCAGAAGAGCTGCAAAATACCACAATCACCCTCACATAAAAACTTGGAGAATAACTTCTCATTGCCTAAAAACTTCACACAAAGAACACAGTGGCTTTTTGAAGCCTCTCATTGTTATTTAATTACCAGAGCTGCTCATTCAGTAATTTCTGGCACCCTCTCTTGTTTAGAATAATTGCACTGACACGGTTTATGCTGGTGTCATGTATCTGGCTTGTTCTAGTTACTTTCAGTACTTTAAAAACCAAGTACTTCACTTGGTCTTAAATAACAAAATGTTGTAGCACATACACATGCATTCTTTCACAAGCCTGAGGGTTTACACTCCCTTCCACTACACGCACACACACAGAGCTGAGTGATTCCTAGTGGTAAACACTGGCCCATCTGTAGCTCTCTGAATTAGGAACTGCAGTCAACATTTGAAGTGTAGCTCTGTATAAATGTAAATCATGTCAGGTGAAACTGAAGTTCCTTTCTGACATAATTCACGCAGAAAGTCATCAAAGAAGCAATGTAAATGTCATTTGGATTGGGGTGATATTTGCTTTCCTTAGAGGAGGTAGCGTCCAGATGTTAAGGGACAAAGGTTTATTTTTTGGTCAACCAGATATAACAGCCATGCTTGGAGTTTCCTTCTTTTTAGCTTTTTTTTTTTTTTTTT
>VZTO01016279.1:833-103456 GCA_013400615.1 Syrrhaptes paradoxus | reverse complement strand
CAAAGGACAAGAGATTAATAATTCAGTTAATTTATAGCAAGTAGGATTTTTTTTTCTTTTTTTTTTAAAGAAATTTATAGGAAGAGGAGTAAGGGAAGAAAGCTATTGTAAGACTAAACGACTAATCATTCATCCTGGAGTTTGTTACCCTTTCAGATTCATCAAACTGTGTAATGAGAGCAGCTAGCTTAAGATCTGCCCAATTTTACACTATTTAGACAACGTAAAGAAACAGAAAGAGTTCTGCTCTCAGATCTTTGGGGAAAAGGATTATTCATTACAGGACATGGGGATTATTTCACACAGGAGAGCATAAAATTAACTCTAAATTCCTTGCTTAAAAAAAAATAAAAAAAAAAGAGGGAGGGAAAAAAAAGCTATGATTTAGCTTTTATTTTCTGGATAAAACTTTTGAGAGATGCAAACTGATGAATCTTCTGGAGGAGTTAAGCCAGTTTATCCCAGTTAGGGGTTTAGCCCATCAGGCCCTTTAAATGGCCCATTGGATGAACAGATTCCTCTGGTGCCTGTCACTGTAGCATAGCATAATATTCTGTGTTTCATTGTAGCTTCTGTTCTCTCCACTCCACTGGAACTGCTCTTGCCAAGGTCTCTAGTAACCTCTTCAGGGCCAAATCTCAAGGCCATTATTCCATTCATATGTTCCTTGACATTTTGGCTTCATCTGACAGATCTGATTATAATCTCTGTCTTGAAATCTTGGTTTAAAGTCTCTGTCCTGGAACCTGTTCCTCCTGCTAACTTTCTCATTGCTACTTCAGCAACCTTCTTGGGACACTTTTCTTCTTTTTTTTTTTTAACTCTTTGGGGAGGCGTCCTCTGAACTGATCTTCATCTGTATCCAAATTTTTTCCATTGTAATAATAATTTTGGCTTTTATCACCTCAACTACTTTCCTGATGGAGATACTGCTGCACTGGCTCAGAGCAGCCAAGACTAGACATCTGCTCATCTCTTTGACATCTCATCCCAGATGCTTTATCACCAGGCAAAATTAATGTGGGTAAAATACTTTATTGCCATCTTAATCTCATATTCAGTCGTATAACCTGAATACCATGCTAACTGAACCTTCTTTTTCCCCTTGCACTTTCTTGCTACATCTAGAACTTGCCTTTCCACTCCCACAACAACTCTCAAGTTTTGGAAATACCCACTTTTCTCCTTGTGTGTAAATCTAAGATGAGCTGCAACCCCTCCTGAGGTACAATTTATGGAAGAATCAGGGTCAGTGGATGAGGTGGGCATGGAGCAGGCCCATGTGGTTGGCATACAGCCCTGTGGGAGACATGGCATATATGCAATTAAGACAGAATGCTCTGGGAATTGTGCTGCTAGCCTCTAACAAACCTCTACCGAGCATATGCAGATGGTGATTTGCAGAGGATTATAATTTGGCCACGTTTTGTTGAATATTCATGAGGACAGTGAACGATACCTCTGTCCCTGCATTGGCCTCTACCACATTTTGAGACAGTCCCGCAGTGCACAGTAGAGGAGTTTCAGTAAAAAAATTTGAAGCTTTTCAAAACAACTGGTGTGATCATTAGTTCTTCCTGAAGCACATTCTTAGAAATGGCTGAACTGTTCTGTAGAAGCTTCTCGCTGTCTTTCAGCATGAAGCAATAATAAACCCAACAGCTCAAACAGACATTAAAAAGTTGTGGTCTGTTAGAAACAGCCTTCCCTGTGGACGTGCTATCACTCTTGCATCTCTTTTCAATATTTCTGCTCTGAATTAAGTCTTAAATTGGAAAGTGAGGCAGATTCTTGGGGCAAAACTAATGTGTACTTCCTTACGTGAAATCTAATCTCTTTTTTGGCTCAGGTGGAGAGCTGAGCATAATTAGTCAGAAAATTAAGGCTCAATGAAACACGTTTGTTGTAAGAAAGACAAAGAAAAAGAAAGGAGCTTTGCATTGTAACTTAAGTCTTGCATCGTGTTTTCTGGTCAACTGTAGGCTTGGAGTCAGATTCCTCCCCTGCTCACTGGAAGCTTTTCTATTAATGTTAAGGGCACAAACCTTCATCTTTCTGCACTTCTGTACCCTCGATGAGGTTCATACTGACTTCACAGGTCTGGTATCAGCCTCTCTTGATTAGTGTTCACAAAGCCCAAAGAGATGATTTCATAGGACTGCAAAGGTTTTTAATACCTGACTTTAAAGTTGGCCCTGGCTTTGAGCCAGGGGTTGGACCAGATGACCCTCCAGCATCCCTTGCAACCTAGAGTAGTCTCTAATTCTGTGATCAGTGCTCTAAGTGGCAACTCTGATGAAAACACACATGCGATCCTAAAGGTTAAGAACTGGTATGATCCTAGGCTACCGCATAGCAAAATAAAACAAGTTCATCTAAACTGTGTGGGGTCACTCAGTTACCATTCTCGGTGAGGGGCAGGAATGCTTTGTAGTCTAAACTTGGTCACTGAGGATCCTCTGATCCTACCCCAGGCCCTACCAGCAAGCCAGGCCAAATAAGACATTGTTACCACAGTCTTCCCTAAACAATAACAAAATAGTTATCATTATTCCCAGGTCTGCCATGTATGGGTCCATACTGGTTTTTTATGGAAACAGCTGGAAGAAGGAATGGTTTTTACATTGCAGTTATTTTGCAGTACAGAGTTTCATAACACTTGATGACATAAAAGACCAGTCCATAATTTGAAAAAGGTTTCAAATGTCACTATACTTGGCCCCTGATTAAAAAAAAAAAATAATAATAAGAAGAAGAAAAAAATCAAACCCCAAACCAAAACCCCCCCAAAAAATCTGAAGGCAAAAAGAGTTTAAACATGTCATGGTTGGCTAACATGAAAAGTTTGCCGCTGGGCTGGGTTGGGTTAGCTTTTTGAGACAGGTGATCTTGTTTCAGAAGCAAAGGACAAGACAAGGAGCCTCTCTAGATTCAGATGAAGAACAAATCTGTTGACCTCTAGGCCTATGCTAACCTACGTGTAATTCAGGTCTCGGGACTAAGTAAGAGCTGATTGAGCAGAAGATGGGGCTTGTCTATTACATCCTCACTTTTTAATTATATCTCTGAGCTGCAAGTCCTTTGATCCTGGGCTATATGTGACAATAAACATACTGACAATGGGGATTACATCAGGAGTAAGTTCGCTCCACTGTCTTTTCCAGCCAAGTGAGGGTAGTTTTTTCTGTGTAGGAATTTCTCTACACACAAAAAAAGTTATTCTGTCATGATCTGAAGAGGATTTAAACAGAGATAGTTAAGCTGAATAAAAGGCTGTATGGATAATTTTGCTTTGGCATAATGGCAATTTACTCAAAGTTCATTAAATCCATTTCCAATAAACTTTAACTAATTCAAATTAAGCCACCATTACTCTGCAATAAATGTGTCCACGTAGCTTTGTGAACCAGTCTAACTCTCACTTTAAATTCTCACCTTAGGTTACGTGGATCTAGCTTTCTAGCTAGCTGAGCTGCGCATTAGGCTGGAGAGTGTGACAGATGACAGCATCCATGAACACTATCAGCGTGCTGCCATCTTTAATTTTCTCCTTTCTTTTTGTGTCTAAATAAGACAGGAATAGGAAAGGCTGTTTATATAGTTGTTTGCTGACAACGTGTTGCTCTGCCAGACTCAGTGGTTTTTAAGCGTTCTTCACACCAGTTTGCTCCTTGTGAAGCATTTTAATATGCGTACCTCTCATAACTGGAAAGCATTCACTGCCTTCCCCTGGCTACACCTGTACTAGTAAATTAAACAGGATCACACGTTCTGGTGAGCTGTGAGAATGGCCTTGGACATGTTTTTGCTCATGCTGCCTGCCACCCTCCAAAACCATTCTGGGGGCACGTAGGAGTGAAGAGATGCAGGGTCCTTCCCTATTCCAGCCCTTGGTGGCCTCTACAGGAGGATGGGAAAGAGCAGGGGTGCTTTCATGGTAACCTCCCCTGCACATTTTCACCCTGCAAAAGGATGCCTTGATGAAGCTCAGAGAGAATATGGGCTAAATCACTTTGCAGTCAAAGGATTTATAACTGAATAATTAAGCCCAGACTAACTTCAGGGCACTTTCCTGAATGTGAACAAAAGCTCGTGGATAGCACTATAAATTGAACCCACCCACCCGAACCGCTGCCAGCAAATCTGCCAAAGCCCCTTCCCACGGAGACAAACCTTCTCCTGCAGGTCTTGTAAATGAATTAATTATGTATCTGTTGAAACAGAGGTAAAGGTTCATCAGTAGGGCTAATATCTGGAATAACAAAGTGGTTCAGTTTGCTGCAATTCAGTGTTGCTTAGTGCTGTTGGAGATCACAGCTGTCTCCTAACAGCCTTGCTTCCACACACAGAACGACCCGGGTGTGGCTTGGGAATGCGGTGAGGTGGAGTTTTTAATGATTGTTATTTCAATAAACAGACTAAAAGATTCCATCAGTAATTTTTGAAAATAACAGCCTTGCTACCAGCAGGTAACCAGAAATGCAGCTTTAAATCTAGAGATGAGCTGGTTGGATTTTTTTTCCTTAAAAAAAAAAAAAAAAGGAAAAATCCCACAAGACTATTGAACAATTACAGCTTAATTTACAAAAACACTTAAATGTATATTGTCTTGTGAGCCATTTAGTCCTATTGTCTTCAAATGGAAGCTTCTTCATGTGCTGAACCCTAAAGGCCTCATTGAATCAAACACTGAGACACTAAGGAGACCTTTGTAAAAGGTAATCGGGGTAAAACTTGGAAAAAAAGTAAAAAGCAACTGATCTGCCACTGTGGATAACAGGGCAGAAATTATTTCAGTCTGTGCTGTCTAGGACAGCCATCAAGGTGATCACTTGGGGAGATAACAGGATAGGGGATTCCTTTATAGTACTTCTGGTAGGCACAGCATGTAGGGTCCGATCCAGCAGATAGTGGAATGCTTAATTTCTGGACACCTCAGTGCCAACAAAAGGAAGATAGTTCAGGAAAGAGATAAATAAATAGATGATGAAGCTTGAGAGAATGACTTACAAAGAATGAACAAAATGTGAAGTTAGTAGTAGAGACCTGCTAAAGGATGTCTACCATAGACCATGAGCAGACCTTGCTGGTGCTGGAAGGGTGCAAACACCAAGGGCAAAGGAGTACTCAGGGCACAAAAACTCACAGTGCCATGAAAAAAAAAATTAAGGGAAAATTGGGGTTCAAAGTCAATGGGGTTGTGCTGGAAAAATGCATAAATGGCCAACTGGATGAAGGACTACAGACATGTAGGTAGATGTGAGGATTTTGGAACAAAGTCCAAAAGGGGCAAGGGAAGTGAAGGAGAGCTGCCTGCCTTGGCAAGCAAAGAGGAGGGGGAGCAGCAGAAGGAAAGAGAAACTTGCTGTGGTGTCTTTCAATAGCCAGACCCACCAACCTGAATCCATCACAGATCTAATGATTAGACAAAACCTCCTGGTGTGATCTGTGATACCATCAAGCAGCTGTTCAGAGGGGGTGGAGGAAACACCATGGTGTAATGCACTTAACCCTAGCCTGAGTAATGAATCGAGAACGGAGTAGGAGAGATGAAGGTGGTTGTCTCTTCCATACATAATACCTCTGCATTGGGGCTCTAATAACCAACATGAATCAGTAGTGTTATTTTCTCTATTTTTTTATAAACTTTGGTAGCACCTTTCAAGCAGTGACAGATCCCAAGGCCCGCCCCTCCTCTAGCTGCAGGTAACATCCTGATGTTCCCCGGGTGGTGTTGGCAGGTTCTGTATATTTTAGCACATTTTGACAGGCCTCTACAGCATCTTTGAATCAATCAGGTTCTGCTAAATCTAATAAAAAAATTACCATTAACTTTTAAATAACAGCAAGAAAATGGTAAAAGGAGAATGGTACCAGTCCTGCTATTTTGGTTTTAGGAAGATACATGCTTTTCTGTCAATCTCTGTATCTTCACAGGAGCTGATTTTCTTAATTCCCTCTGTGTGTGGAAGTATTATTAGAAATGAGCAACAGTTTCATTTTGAGGACTCTGGGTGTATGAATATTTCAGCCGTATTTAAGGCCCACTTTGGGTCAGATTTGCAGAGGTGTCAAATACGGGTCTTTAGCTGTGTTGTTGGTAACATATAGTCCTGAAAATATTGTAATATTTGAGATTGAACTAGTAGGAAATTGGTGTTCTCCAAACTGGGTTAAAAAGTGACATGTCTTGGATCACTTGGGAAACCTATAGCAGGACTGGGGGTCAAACAGAGCTCTTCTAGATCGCAAGTATCTGCCAGTCCTAGTGAAATTCAGTAACCCTCTCCCTTCTAGACATACACTTGTCACCTTAAAGTCCCCGTCACTGCAATTTTATTAGTAGTAGCATGCAAGTAATATTCACCCTTCTTTGGGCTGCTCTAACAATGCTGTAAATTTGCTTCTAGCTGTAGTGCAGATATATATTGCAGATATATTAAATGTTTCTATGCGTCAGGGATAGTGAGAATTATTGAATGCCACTGTATCTTACGGTCATGGGCTTAGCTGGGGAAGGATGGGAAAGCTGGTCTCCCCTTTCTCCAGAGAGCATCTGCTGCTGCATGGACATGGTGACAGTTGGGTGACAGTGCATGTGTGCGTGGACTGACTCGTCTCTGGCCCTGGTTAAGCCACAGCAGAATGCTCTCTGCTCTTTTATGCTGAAGCATTTAATGCATAAAAACGGTCAGTGTGAGCTTAAGATTTGAAATGATCATATGCAAAAGCTGTGAGAAGGTTCTGATGATCATGGAGATATTTCTTCCATCTTAGTTCCCACATAGCAGTAGTAGCATCTGGCAGTAACCCAAAGAGGAATGGTTGCTCTATGCTGACGAAGGAATGTAGTTGCAAACATTGTCAATACCTGATTTTTGTGCACAGCAGTCCATAATCTAAAGTTTTCTGGTTGGAGGGCACCCTTTTCCCTCCTTTTATCTGCATTAGAAGCCTCATGCAGTGTCTGCTAAAAGAAAAAGAAAGATTTCCAGTCTCTCAAAGAGACGTTGAATCAAGGCTGTAGCTCGCGTATGTACGCACGTGTGCAGAAATCGCAATATGTTGTATATACACACATTATACGATCACGCATATGCATTTGTATATACTGTTTACATGCATCAACGTTAGGCTGTATGTGTTTTTATTATCATGGTTTGTAATCCCACCGTCATTCAAAGTCTTACCAAATAGCACTGCGGGCAGCGTGCCAGCTTCTTTCACATTCCTGCTAAAGTCACTTGGAATATATCTGAACGTGGCAAAACACATTTGCCAAGTTATGTGCATAAAAACATCCTTTGATCTTTCAGACTCATAAATATGTAATAAAGTACATGATTGCCCTACTGATCTGTCCTACATCAATCTTACATCTCTCTTTTATTGATTCATCAAAATAAGATACGATCAAGGTACAAAAGAGTTAAGGAAGCTATTTATTTTAATGTTTCCTTGGAGAGCTTGCATGTTATTTTGAGTACAAATTATATATATAATATTTCATGAATCATGTTTGAAGCATTAAAAATCACCTCTGCACTTCAAGTTAACACAAGGCTCTGGCAGTCAGCCATCTTTTATTTGCTTTTTTTCTTTTCTTCCTTTTTTTAAAGGAACATTGCAAGACATGGTGTCACTTTTCTCTGGCCATACCTAAGGGTTTTTGTCTTTCTAATTTTAAATCATGTACTCAACTGGTATTGTAATCCTACTTTGAAATGTTCAGGAAATCGTACCTTGCAATAGATTTAGTATATGGGCTGTTTGGATTGGGTAGTGAGTCTTGTCCAAACCCAGGGATTATCCTAATTTGTACTGAGGGTAAAATGAGAGCTGTGAAGGCCCAGGGAGCTATTGTAGGAGCAGTAACAGAGGTAAAAACTTGTCCTGAAAGAATACATGATAGCAAGCTTACCTCTGCCTTGTGGTTTCTGAGATGTCTTCAAATGACACAGTTCAGACTTTAGTTCTATCAGGTGTAAAGCCGCTGAAGCGGATAAAAGTGAAATGTTTTTGGAAAGAGGAAAAAATTATGCAAACCGTAAATAGAGTGAGTTATATAGTTGGTAATAAAATCTACATTTTGTTTCACCAGGGAGAAATCAGGTGGAGTCCTTAAGTGTTTGAGTTGTTATTCTTGCTTGCTGGGAAGAGAATGCACTTTTCCCCATGATGCCATGTCTACTGAGTTAAAGGACCATCTGAGTTTACTTTGACATATTTAGTGCATCCAACAGAGGCTGGTTTATGTCAGTCAATGCATTTTTCACAACCACTTTATGGCGCTTACTCTTTGCAGTGTAAAAGCATCCAGTTCTGAAAATGTACTGATAATGAATGAAATAATTTCTGAGCAAGACCTGCCAACCAGGTAGCAGGCAGAGAACTTCAACACACTTCTCTGAAGCTGTAAAATATGGAAAAATGTGACACGGGTGCAGAAGAGTTCACCTCTTTGTCAGGTTCGCTCTTGGCCTGCCATGTGAGTTGTAGAGTCTGGGAAAGAGGAATCATTTTTATGCAGTTCTTGTCATGAATCCACCAGCAGTAACAGGCAGAAAAGACACAGATTATTGTGTGATTTTATGATAATCAAGATGCTTAGCTGACTTGGAGACTGAGAGAGAAAAAAGAGGTGTCAAGTGCTTTGTGATGTTTGGCATCTCCCCTTTGAGGCTCATCACACATAGAAAACATTAATTAAATTTCAAGTCACCCGACAATAGAAAACGTTGTTACCCTCTTCTTTCAGCGGTGAGAACTTAGTCCAAGTGGCGTAATCGACAGGATGGAGTGAACCACTGGCTGAGCTGGAAAAATTATTCAGACTTGTTCTGCAGTTCAGCCAGCAGAAAGCATTGGCTTTTCCTCACTTCCAGTCGGCAGCAGATTATAGTTTCACATTATGCTAGAAGCTGCTGTCAGTACAATAACCCGTGGAGATGGCGAGCCATATGCTGATTTCAGTGACGTGGGTATAACAGAAGAAGTAGTTTTGCACTAAGGAGGAAGAGCACAGCCTCTTCCCACAAGTCGCACACTGCAAAATCCATATGAGGATTTGATCCATCTGGATATGTCCTTTTGTCTCCCACCTCCCTTCCATGAAGATTGGTTGTCCTCTTTTGACCTCCTTCGGGTTCCTCAGTGGTTTGTGTTGAGGTCCCTGCAGCTTTCCTGTAGATCTTGCCAGCGTCTGTGTTTGGTGCTGAGTCACCAGTGTCTCATCCCTGTCCCATCAGGGAAGGAAATCACTTTGCTCCTCCCCAGTCTGCCTCACATATTTTCCTGTAATCTCCTGTTGTCTGGTACACCCGCAGCCCCTTAGCAGCAGTGTGCACGTCCTGTGGCAGCTCCAACTCCCCGATAGTTTTTGGTGTCCTCCAGTGTGGTGGGACTCCTGCAGACACCATGTTAGGCTTCTGCCAGTGGTTATTTTGTCTGTTCTGTGTTACTCATGCTGAATCATCATTGTTTGGTTTCCAAAAAAAAATATATTTGGTGCTTGTTCTTTCTTATCCAGTTCTCAAAGCTGATCTCCAAAGAATATTTTGGGTCAGGATATCTCTATCATCAGTAACATGGAGGTAAATGGTTGCAGCTTCTGTGGGAGAAGTTGGGCTTCTGGGCTTTTGTTTATTGTTAATTGAACTATTGTCAGACTGCGTAGTTTACAAGAAAAGAGGGCTGGAGGATTAAAATCTATCATTGCATTTTCGTCATTTAGTCAAGGAGGCAGGGAACTATTAAGGAAGATTTTTCTAAAACATGTCTGGACTTTACACAGACAATAACCCAAACCACAGCACATAAACATGGCAATTAGATATGAGAGTGCTTTCTATTTCTCACTCTTTTAGATGTTGCCATTTTAATTTTAATAACTGCCCTATGTTGCTTTTTATTTGTTATTTATCCTATTTATTTCATTTCTCGAAAGCATTTTTACTAGACAAAACCTGCCTTCTGAAACTTTCTTCCATTTTTCCCAGTGTAACCATTCAGCAAGAGTAATTAATGCCAACAATTTTCCTCTCTTCTAACAGCCTTACAGAACCCCACAGGTGAGACAGCAGTGACACACAAGGAGTCTGGTTTAAATGCCTCAGATATGAGCCTCTGATCCTAGTTTAACATTAGTCACATCTTAAAATGAAAGAGGAAATTGAAACAGCTTTTGTTTCCATAATTGTTTTTTAAAGCTAGTGTATTAAATCTTGGTGAATTATT
Source organism: Syrrhaptes paradoxus (assembly GCA_013400615.1). Taxonomy (NCBI): domain Eukaryota; kingdom Metazoa; phylum Chordata; class Aves; order Pterocliformes; family Pteroclidae; genus Syrrhaptes; species Syrrhaptes paradoxus. The sequence goes on along the minus strand of VZTO01016279.1, from coordinate 93,220 downwards.
TAGTAGGAATGATGACTCTGCACCTTTGATTTGTAGGTGAAGTGTTCGTTCCTAGCTGCTTTTCCCTGGCAGGATTAAATGCCAAGTTCTCAGCTCTCTATGGAATTAGTAAGACCCTGTGACAGATACTCTAAGAAATAAAACCGCAGTCAAGAGAAGACAATTGCTCTAAATGTTACAGGTCTGTTTTCACACGTTTCCTTGGTAGATTTTTCCATGATGCATTTTTTCTATTTTTTTTACAAAAACTTCTCTTTCTTCACTAGCCTCAGAAAAAGGTTGAAACACTCAAAAGGCTTAGGCTGGTCAATGAAACTATTCTGGTTTGTATCTGCTGAAACTGTGCTGCAGGATTTGTTGTCGTGTGTGTGCTGTAAGGCAGGTTGCTGAGAAAAAGAAAATAACAATTTCTGGTAAAGAATTTGCCACCTTGTGGCTGAATGAATTCAAAGGAGGAGCCCAGCACAGGATGGATGGCAGTCCAGGAAGGTATCTCTGCTAAATCTGGAACTGTAATTTAGGTAGTTTAGAACCCACCATGGAGGAAGTTGGGCCTCTAGAAGTTGATATATTTAGTTTAGATATGAAAAATACAATGGCATGAAAAAAGCTTTACCATGTCTCCCTCCACTGGCTATAGACACAGCCTAGATGAATAATTAAGACTTACAGATACATAAGCTTACAGAGATGGCTGAAATGTGGTTGATGTCCTTTGTGTCTGTGTTTTCCTCTAGAAAAACAAAAAGGGAAGAAGGGAGAATAGTTTTTCCCTTCCTATATGACACACGTTTTTCTTATGTATCAAAATTTCTGATTTTCAGGGCATTTGTACACAGCAGACCTGTTACAGCTGACCCCATCTTTTTGCCTTAAGTTTCACTTCTCTGTTCATGGCCTAAGAGACAGAGAGGTGCATTGCACTGAGCAATATCTTAAAGATGGTCTTTGTTCTGTCCTCCTTCCCCTACCTTACATGTTCATCCTGAACAGGTCACCTCCACAGGTGTAGTTTTATTAAGGAAGCAGGGGCTAAGAGTAGGTCTGGAAAGTCAAAAAAGGATATGTTAAACATAAAAAGTACAAATGCTGAGGGGAGGAATATAGTTTTTCTGTTTGCCCATCAAAAAGTTCATGGGGGTGGGAGGAATTAGGCCAAAATTAATGTATCAGTCCCACTCAGGTAAACTCGAATTCATTTGGGCACTTTCTGCTCTCAGATGGAGCTGACGGCAGTAGAGGAAATAATTATGATATTCTTCTCCTTTCTGCAACCGGGCATGAGTTAACACAGACTTCTAAGCTGGCTTACTAATAACGTGCATTCCAAAGGGTCTGTGCATGTTTCCAATTTAGAGCTGTAAATTAGATTTTATCCTCAACTTGGCATCCATAAAAGACATTCATGGAATACACCTGCATAAAGCTCCTTATTCATCTCTCTCATCCTTGTTTAGGGTTGTTTTTAGGCATTGTAATACACTGCAGAACCAGGCTTTACCTGTGAAATCCAGTGCCCTGAAAAGGAAAGAAAATACTAATACTTTTTATTTATAAGGCTACTTTCCAGCTTCACAGTTCTTTGTCAGTTTATCTGGAATTTAAACATATCACCAGGAAATTATGATGCTTTGATTATTTAATTTATCTGGTTGAAGTATCTTGGTTTAATTTTTTTAGGCCTTGAAAAGGGACGTAAGTTGGTTTTGACACAAAGAACTGGATCTATTCTTCTTGCTGCATTATTTATACCACTCTTATCACCATGATATCAGAACACCCTAAAACATGTCATTTCTCTATAGTCTCTCTACATGTCTGTTTTCTCCAAAACTGTTATGAAAATTCTTACAATCATGGCTTTTAATGACACTAACATCAGCTTGCTCTGCCTGCTGGAAAAAGGCTGTATTCAGGTGGCAGCCTGCAGCATCGCGCTGTTTGCACTGGTGGAGGAGCATCACTGTCATACAGGCTGTGAGCGGGGTGGCCCCTCTGCGGCCGCAGCGATATGACTGAAATCATTCCTCCAGGCAACCTTGTAGTATCTCCCTCTTTGAAGCAGTTATTCCAGTCCATCGGTGGGGTTGTTATCACTGTGCCTACTTCTGGGGTAGTTGTTGGTTCCTGGATGCTGTTGCAAGCTCACCATAATTACAGGGGCTGATGTCGGTTCCTGGATGCTATTGCAAGGTCACCGTAATTACAGGGGCTGATGTCCTGGTGCTCAGAAGAGCTTGCTTTAATCCCAGTCTCTGAGCTCAGGAAAAACCAAAAGCAAGCTTTGCTGAGCATGTTGGAATGGTCTGGGATGTCCTGTGCTCTGTGCTGTTTTGCTACACGAGCTGAGTGTCCCAGCAAAACCAAGCAGCAGTAGTCTGCATCCCTGGGGCAGCACGGCATCATCAACTCATTACGCTGAGCCGTGCCCGTCAGATACAATCCATCTTCAGAGGAATGGCTTTAGCTTGGGGTGAATTTTTTGAGATCTGTGTGTGGGTTTCAGCCACATGGCTCCTATTGACTTTAATGGAAGTCACGCTGCTAGAAACCCATGTGCTCCCCGTGGGCTCACGCTCTCCCCTGATGCGTGTGGACTGCTCCACGCGTTAGTTTTGAGGGGGAGAGGACACCTCTGCCCTGCCTTGTCAAGAACAAACCAGGACCCCTCTCCACCCTTACCCCCACGCCTTTGGCCTTGTGTATTTATGGATGAGCAACAATGGAGACTCATTTTTATGGTGCGTTAGCAAGATTTCTACTATAAATATTACATTACAAGGTTCAGACATGGTGTTATTTTCAACCATATCCACACTTTGCTGCAGATCAGTGTGGCACTGAAATATTTCCTTTGAAGAACATGTTTTTTGAAACACAATGTAAAAATTCTAGCATTGAGATATCTTCGTTTGCACCATCACGGTGCATGTCAGAATGTCTTTATTAAAATAAGATATTAAAAAGTTATAGGTTTGACTTTTTTGGGGGGGAGGAGGATTCTACAAGGGATTCAGAAAACAGGCAGCACAGCTTTAATTGAAGGAGACAATGTTGTCAGTATATGTGTTCCTACAGTTATAAAGCCCAGCAGTATAGTATTCATCAAGTCTGATTCCACCTGACACTTGACTGAAAGCATTTTGCACTAATTTGCTTTGTGCTTGTCTAGTAAATCTAAAAAGAATGAGTGAAGGGGTGATAGGTGGCCATTAAACAGAATAAACAGCCTCTGGCAAGTGAATGAGTTTTACAGACTTGTTGCTTTTGGGAGGGGGAGGGTGGAAGGGGAGAAGATTATAGGTCTTTGAATCAGCATGTGGCTGCCTCTATCACTCTGTAATCACAACTGTTTTCTTTGGCCCGGAGACCCATGTGCACCTCCAGAGAGGCTACTACGGTGAAGAAGGAAGCTCTGCCCCCGAAACCTCTGCAGGAGAGCCCTCCAGACATATGATTCATATTCCAAGTGTGATAGAGGCCTAAATGGCAATTATTTTATCATATAAACACCAATGAGATGGATTTCAGTCTAGAGCTGATTGCTTTCCTCAGATAATCCTTTTCAAATTTTCCCCTACATAAAATATAACAGCTTTAGGGTGTTTTCAGGTCCCCGCTTATGGTTCGACTTATGGTAAAAACCTCGGGTTTGTTGTCATCTTTGTCTAACTTTGCTGATAGCAGGCAGGAAATAGCTATGTAAAGGCAGGAGGGGGTAAATAGCTGACTCTGTGGTCTGTAATTGGTTCATAGTTTTGGACTGTGAAGAATAGAAAAGAAGGCAGAGGAGGGCTGGAAGACAGCCTAACAAGGAACACATGGGCATCCGAAAACTAAACACAGCTGGACCAAGAAGCACATTTGACCGCCCGTTCCCTGCTCTCAGACTTCTTAGCATTGTTGTTGTTACCAGTGAAGAATATATAGCACCGGATTTCGAGGGGGTGGATGGGAACTTCGCTGCGATAAAAGGCTAAATATCATGACTAACAAGAAATCAAAACAAAAACTTCCTTTCTCCATGTTCTTATTTATTTAGTTGCTTGCTTCCTTGGGGTTCTCTTATCTTGGCAACCTCGTTGCTGCAGTTTTTGCTGGAGGATGGTCTCAGCCACAGAATTTCAGGATTTCATTCCCTGGAAATTGATGTTCGGCTTCAGGGGGTTTCTTTTTCCTTCTCCTTTTCCTTATCCTTCTCTGTCTTATTCCCTGCAAAACACAAGTGTGGGTAGATCCTCATGGACTGGGAGGATATAATGAGCCTGGACAAAGAGGACAGAGTGATGAAAAGCTCTATCTGTCGATACAACGTTAAAGAGAGGAAGTTTTAGTCCACCCCCTCCAACCTGCCCTTGGAAGGTGGGAAGACCCTGGATACCAACTCCAGGCCAAGCACTGAAGCCAGGCAGAGGCTCTCTGTGGGATTCTCAGTCCACTTCTGCATCTGGAATAAGTCAGCTTTGTTTTGGCTGCTTCTAGGACAGGGGAAAAGCTTTTCCTCTCTGCATCCCTGAATTAAGGGCTCTCATTACTCGGACCTCATTAAAATAATCTCTCATCTGTTCTTATGTCACAAGGAAATGGCCGTTTCCACCCCTCCCCCTTCCTCTCCCCTGATATCTGCACAAATATATTTTTCTTTTCTAAATTAAAAAAGATCTTGCAGCCACTACACTTGGCTATTTACATTCTTTAAGGAAAAAAAAAATAATCCCTGAAAACCCTGACTGCAGAACTGCCATTAGCGTTGATTGTGTCCAGCAATGCACAGTCCACTTCAAGAAAGGCAACATCCTCTATTTTTTAAGCCAAATGTTGTGCACCGCAGCAAGAACAAACAAGAGCGACTTTCATCCTTCAAACACTGAAACAGCTTTGCAAAGCCTGACATGAAAGGGCCTCCCTTGCTCTCTTGTCCGTGTAGGCCTGGAAATGGAGCTGAAATGGCTAACAACATTGGTAATAATAGGGGCCTGCCTGGCATCAAGAGGTGAGCCGAAAGACTTCAAAAGCTGGCTTGAGCATGGCTGCAGGAGCATTTGCTCTGGGATTCAGGCTCCAACTTTTATTCTCTCCCTTTGAAGAGCTTACAATTGGGTGGAGGGTGGAAACCAAGCATTTTTGACATGAACTCTGCCATGGAAAATTATGAGAAAGACGGAGATGAAAAGGAATGTGTCCTGATTGTGCCGGGTATTTTTTTTTATTTTATTTTATTTTTAAAAGTCTGCAAAACAAGGGGCTAGCAGTACTATAATCATTGATCCTGAAAAGGTTCTTCAGAGATTAGTNAAAAAAAAAAAAAAAATAATCCCTGAAAACCCTGACTGCAGAACTGCCATTAGCGTTGATTGTGTCCAGCAACGCACAGTCCACTTCAAGAAAGGCAACATCCTCTATTTTTTAAGCCAAATGTTGTGCACCGCAGCAAGAACAAACAAGAGCGACTTTCATCCTTCAAACACTGAAACAGCTTTGCAAAGCCTGACATGAAAGGGCCTCCCTTGCTCTCTTGTCCATGTAGGCCTGGAAATGGAGCTGAAATGGCTAACAACATTGGTAATAATAGGGGCCTGCCTGGCATCAAGAGGTGAGCCGAAAGACTTCAAAAGCTGGCTTGAGCATGGCTGCAGGAGCATTTGCTCTGGGATTCAGGCTCCAACTTTTATTCTCTCCCTTTGAAGAGCTTACAATTGGGTGGAGGGTGGAAACCAAGCATTTTTGACATGAACTCTGCCATGGAAAATTATGAGAAAGACGGAGATGAAAAGGAATGTGTCCTGATTGTGCCGGGTATTTTTTTTTATTTTATTTTATTTTTAAAAGTCTGCAAAACAAGGGGCTAGCAGTACTATAATCATTGATCCTGAAAAGGTTCTTCAGAGATTAGTGCTATCAGTGCAATGTGAACCTCAAGGCTGAGAGGCAGAGTGAAGGAGACAGACCCTTTGCACTAAAGTAACACGAGCTTTTAAAGGAATAGCATACTATTCTGCTGGGGGAAAAAAAAATTTAAAAAAGAAAAAAAGAAAAAAGAAAACACCTGTGCTTGAAAACAAGCAAGCCAACAAAAAAAAAAAAATATGGCAAACTTGGCTTACCTCCAAATTTTGCAATCACCAAAGGGTCCCAATTGTTTGAGTGTAGATCCCTCAGAGCACCCAGACTCCTGTTTGTTTTGTAAGCTAAGATTGCTCTGCAGGGCTCTCGTGTTGTTTTTACTGCCTATAAACACAGAATCATTTCACTGAACCTGGAGAAGCTACTGGGGATTTACTTGAGTATGGGTAGCTATATGGATATCTGTGGGATTACTGAATGTTTAAACAAATTAGCTTTATTGTTTCATCCTTTGTATTTTTATCAAAGCTTCATTAGTATCAAATATGCAACAGGCAGGCAGGCAGCGTTGGGAAAGGTCACCTGTCATTTCCTATTGCAGCGCTCTTTTCTCTTGTGTCAGCTTTGCTAACCTTTAATCGTTGGGGCAGTAGATAAGGAAAGGAGGGAAACAGAAGCTGGAATTTGGTAGGAAAATGGGAGGGAAAGCAGGTTCGTGTGTGGGGATGGGGTGACACTCTCAGAAACAGACCCAGGAGACCAAACCTAGGGTGAGACTCGGAGGAGTGCAGGAGAAGGATGGGTTGGGGGAAGGAGAGAAAATGTCTGGGGACATCCATGCCTTGTAAGCCACCTACACCCGTTGTTTCTCCTCAGAGCCTGGGGTGGGAGCGGAGCTTTGTGCCTGCCATCTCTGCCATAGGTGTCAATAGTGATCTGCCCACTGACAGTGTCCCCTTTGTGTTGCTGCTTACAGAGAGGGTGCAGTCTCCTGCCATTGTCACTTCCAAACTCAGATAGTAATACCTGTGCAGGGATGGTGGGCAATGGGGAAGTTGTCCTGCACCAGTAAATAGATGGAGAAGCATTATATACATAGAGGATCCCTGCAGAGCCTGCAGAGAGGCTGTTGAAGTGAATGGAAAGAGTTTGTTGGATACTAGAGCCCTCGATAGCTGAACAAACACTTCCTCAGCCTCTGGGCCACTCCCTCAGCCGTTGTCACTCAGCCTGCATCAATTTGACATTTTAAGATGAATATTCTGTATTCAGTGGCTCTCACTCTGTACTTTTGGCACTTTCTAGTGGTCCTGAGTGCTCCTTCTGAGAACACCTTGTTTTCCTTCTCTCATGTGTAGTCATATTATAAGGGAGCTGTGCACACACAGGACTCTTACCTGGTTTTCTCTGAGTGGGGAGCTGTGGAGTGGCTGATGTGCATGATTGCCTGTCAGGCACCAATTAGCGATCCATTCAGAGTCTCTGAAGCTGTGATCCACAGCCAGGAGAGGGTTCGAGAACACTTGTTTTGAATTATCCTGCATAAATCTGATGCCATGTATCTGCAGCAAAATGAGTTCATATCCCCGTGCCTTTTAATGATCAAGACCTGTAGATACGCTGGGCTTTGAACAAACAAAAACAAACTTATAGTGAACCTTTTGTGTAAGGCTGTTTCTGTAGAAGTATGTCTTAAAAATTATTATACCTTCATCTAAAATATGATCTGCTTTTATGTCTTAAATTACAATGACATGAGTATTTCAGTTACTAAAATATAAAGCTTAAACTGTTGGTTGCTGAGTTCTTATATACATTACTGATATGAGTCTTTCAGTTGTTTTTTCCAACTTCTTTTCTCAAAAGCAAAGATGCTTAACACTTCTAAAGCCCAACTTGCCAGTCTCTTTCCATTGCTGAAGTTTATGTGTTAAATCTTTGACTGATAGTTCAATGCTGATAGTTCTTAACTAACCAGTTCTCAAACTTTAGGGAGGGATCAGAAGAAGAAAACAAAGTCCCTGAACTACAGGGACTACAGGTAGAAAGTAAGGCCATAGGAGGCTGCTGATGTGCTCTGAAAGCTGAGCTCTAAAAGCAATCAAAGGTAGGGAAAGTCTGAAATAATATCTTCAATAACTGTGTATTAATTTGCAAGGACAAGGAAAAGAGCAGCCCTTGGTTGTATTGCTAAGTTTAAAAAAGTTTGCAAAGCAACAAAGCAAGAGGGAATCCAGCAGCAATTCCCAGGACTCCCGGCTGACTCATGAGCTGACTTGATGAGCCTCTTTGATCTGATATTGACATCAGATCAGATCTCTTCCACTGTTTTGCCCACTTGCCAGAGCCAGCTTCCCAGAAGCGAAAATGTGCGTTCCTTTCCTTGGGGTAATTTGAAACATTGACATGAAACAGACCTCTCACTCTTCCTCTGCTATGGTCTGCCTTTTGAGTAGTTCCTTCACTAGTGTCTCCTTAAAAACACTTGGAGGTCAGTGCTGGGTTCGAATTGCAGTGTTCTCATCTATTGTGAGTGAGGTAAAGATTAAGTGTATGAATATCAAGAAGAGAAAAGAGAGAATATATAAGTTGGTTTGGGAGCCTGGGATTCACAGACATCCAATTCTTCTTAGATATCTTGTATAATAAACATAGGCTTTATTAACTATTTTTGGCTACTCACAGAGTACTATACAACACAGAATACCCACTGTTGATTCAGCGATATGTGGAATTTTCATGATGAGAAAGAAATGGAAAGTCTCCAATACAATGTAATATGGGGAAAGAAGACAACACAAAAACTTTCCTCTTCTCTCCGCAAAGGAATTTTTGACATTGGGAGTAAAAGTATAAGCTAAGTTAATGGCTAGCTCAAGTATCATGTCCACACAAGTGCCAAAACAGCATGGGAAATGTGCTGCTCTCTTCCCAACTGGGCATTCCAGATCCACTTGTTAAAGAGCATCTCAGGCCCTCCTACGTTCCCTAGACTGTAATGTTGACCCTCTTTCTGCTTGATCCAGCACCATTAGTCACATTCAGATCGCATGTTTCCCCCACACATTACTGGCTGCCATAGTCTCTTTGTGGGAATACTGGACAAATAACTTGTGTGAATTGCTAGTGCCCAGAATTGAGCTACCCTGTGTAACTGTGCATGAAGAGACTTCTATTTTGAGTAGGAGGGTGCAGCAAATACAAGCACTTCAGGAGTCTGGGGGCAGTAGTTGGATTTCTTATACTATCCTGTTTCACTTTTGGACATCAGTTGACCAAGACTTTTCTCATTTGTTGATGTATACTTCTTTCTCATTTTCTCTCATCACTACTAGGGAGGAAATATGGCTGGAAAAACAGCATGCTACTGCTTTAAAAAGTTACAGTGGCAAAACTGCCCTTAACCAAATGGCCAGCCATTAATCTTAAATACAAGTGGATTGTGTATCGGGAGAAAAAAAAAATCTTTGCTGGAGGTCAGGAGAAAAGGCATCCAGGTTGTTTGTGAAATATTAAAAGCTAGAGTTCACTGAGCATCTATCTTGTGCATTTTAATTATGTCTCCATGATCCTGAACTGTGGGGCCCTCAGCAAGCCCTACTCAGTTGTGCTGGCTCACAAAGTTCAAAGCTAGGTTGTAAGTCGTTTTTATTTAGCGCCTAGTGACAGCAAGTGCTGTAGGTGGAGAAACATTAAGTACCACTTAAATCTGTTCCTGTACATCTTGTTAGAAATATACTGGAATGATCCTCTGGCTCTGACTTCATTGAGATCCATTATAAAGTCCCCCTTGGCCTTTTCTAACACGTACCTGACTGTGCCATTGGAGAATCCTCAACTCTTCGAGAGGGTGAATTCTAATTCTCCCTTCCAGCACTCAGTGGTTGTTGCTCAAATCCAAAATCAACACACCACAGAGTCAATGCTACCAACTATTGATTCAGAAACCCTTGGTATTCTTGACCGTGTCAACACAGAAATCAAGGGTGACACTGGCTCAGACTCAGAAAATGTGTCTAAAGAGGGCTGCTGAAGTCACACATAGCTATGCCTTCTGAGAGCACGACTTGACTAAATCTAAGTGCAGAAGGTGCCAAGTTGGGATGCTTGGAGAAGAGACTGCTGGTCTCCATCAGGACTTGCTCCCTTTCCAAGACATTTTATCTTTGGCTTCCCTGGGAGATTTATCCAAAACATTAGGAAAAACAATACAATACCAAAGGTGGGCTTTTCTTGGGTGAGTCTATCCCCAGAAAAAAAACAATCACTTTGATGAGCACTTGCCCAAGCCCCCTGAAGTACGTTTGCAGCTTGCTGAGGCAGCCTTGGTGCACTGCTAATGCAGTGAAATGTAGCACAAGAATTTGTTGTTGCAGTGAATATCAAAGGATGCAGTAAGGCTTCACCACTTACTATGAAGTGTTTCCATGTAAATAGAAATGAATGCTGCAGGGGAGCAGAGGAGAGCAGGGCGCTGAAGGGTTGTTTTCATTACACCACTAACAGGGCAAGTTGGTTACATTTTTCCTCCATCCCTCTGCAAAAGCAGGGGCTTGAGGTTTCTTTCTTTGGCTCAGCCAGGCAAAGTGGTGTGTTCCCTGCCAGCCAGGGCAGTAAATCCTACTGCTGTTCTCGGATACCGTCCCCCCGCCCTGGGCCCAGCAGAAATCCATCCCTTGTCGTCGTACCAGCTGGACTTTCTCTGCAGGGAGACGGCAGTCACCCGTTTGGCGAGGAGGGGCAGGCTGTAATGTCTAGCCAGAAACATCTACCATAAACCATCGCTTCCTGTTATGACACTCGTGTGTCTAAACTTATTGATTTATTTAGGTCGAGCTGTCTAACCTGCTTGAGTAAGACTGGAATCAGCAGGTACTGAGTCATGTAACAATAGGAGGCAACAAAATACAACTTGTACTATTAAATCTTAGAAAAAATTCCAGTTTAGTTTTCTTCTCTATGTTATGTTCTTCTGTTATACAAAAATATTTGTTATACAGAAATTTGTTATACAGAAATATTTTTTCCATTCCCGTTTTTTTGCCATTTTCTTCTTAAAAATTATTAATAGTGGTATTATCCTCTTTTCTGACCTGGCCATAGTTTTTTCATGTTGCTTTTTTCCACTGTATCCATGGTCTTACCTTTTAGGTATTCTTGGTGTTGGGAATTTTGCTTGCGTTTTTTNCTGACCTGGCCATAGTTTTTTCATCTGTGCATTTCCCTGAGTAGCAGAATAGAAATTTTAGAAATTGCAAATCTGGAACTTGGGCCACCAAGGATAAAAGAGTATTCTGGTTTGATTTATACACCTCTCTTGATGAGGGAGTTCTTTCTTTGTCTCAGAGCAATGTGACCTGGTCGTTAGAAAAGGGGAAACAGACCTTGGGGACACCTGTGTTCCTTCCTAGTTCTGTTACTTACTCAGCTTCTGTACACCCAAATCTACCCTTTGAATTTATTAGTTGGTATGAGAACATCCAACTAGCTTTTCCATCCTACAAACATTAATTTAGATTGTACACATTTAGAGTACAATCACACAATATTTCTTTCTAAAATAATATTGAATTTAGGCTTCATTGTGAATTACATCTTTACACCTGTAAATAATAATATCTTGCATGTGTGAGCATAGATGTGTGTGGCCATGTATGTATGTAGATACACGTTTATATAAACACACAAGCAAGAGAAGAGATAGTCTTTCCAAATAGTCTGGAAAATCTCTGGGACTCCACAGCTGGCATTGCATTACTTTTATTTAAAGAAAACTTACGCAAAAAGCTTATGTGCAGTCAAAAAACTTCCCAGCTCTAATTAATATATATATGAAGTGTAAACAGATCATGAAATATTTTTTAGTGCTTAATACATAGAAACGTCCTGTGTTGATGCTAATGAAAAAGTAATGCCTGGTGTATTTCACAGTGCTGGGCCTGGGGACACAGATCCATGGAAAAGCAATTCATACCAAACTGCTTTGCAAGTGCAGAAATTCTGTTAGCCTAGAGCTACAGCACTACATAGAGGTATAGGGGGGAAAAAAAAAATTAAAAAGCAGAAAAAAAAAAAAACCAAACCCAGCCCTCCTCTGCCCTGTGTTTGCAGCACAGTCATTTATTTCAAGCTCTGGTAATGGGTCATTCTCTCAAAACTGGTGACACCAATATTTCAGCAGAAAGGATTTTTAATCTACCGTATTCTCACTCTAATCTACACAGCTTGTCGTTATCTAACTGAATAGTCTGCCATTCCAGCTGAATCTCAAGATCAGATCACGGCAAGGGAAGTTACGGAAATGTGTGAAGACCATGAAAACCCAACCCTCCACCTTGGAGAATAGTCTCTTAATTGTAATAGCCCATTTTAATCATTGTGATTGTTTAAAATATTACGAACAGAGGGAAATAAGGAAGATAATTGTGCTTCAGCAGTCACAATCTTTTGTTATCACCTAAGCTTATTGGAGATTTAGCTGTGTACAGTCCCAACACTTCCTTCACATATCAAGTGGCTTTAATTATGTGGGCAGCAAGAACCCCTCTTGAGAGGGAGGCTTGGGTAGGTAGGAAATGCCTCTTCCTTACTTCTTTGTTTCTTCCCAGTCCCCTGTAGCTAAGGCTGCATATGTGGTTGTCTCTGTCTTTGTGACACTTTAAATGTGAAACAAGTAATTTAGTTGAAAATTTTCTGTTATTTTTTTTACATGCTTCATATGCTAGGTTAAAATCCATTAGCATATAACAAAAATCAGAGCAGATGTAGTGCAACAGATTCCTTAAGGGAGTCCATATTTTTACATATTTTGTAATAAGGAAACTGTCACTCCCAGATGGTATCTAGCTAATACTGGTGGTTTGCTTGATGATAACATACTAAAAAATAAAATTAATTGTATTCTATTTGATGACAATGAAGCCATTATCATATATAATTCACTCCTAAAGGAAAAGTCCAAATGATGGTCCCTTGCAATAACTAGGTTTTCTCAGTCTCAGTGTCTATCCCTTCTTCTTCTTCAAAATTTCTTTCAGAATTTGTTACAGCAGAAACCTCCAGCTGCAAAGTGTAACAGCCGTTCATTAGCAAAGCTGGAAACCAGTGTTAATTTGTGCAGGGAATCTGGGCCAGCAGTACCTCAATACACTTACCATAAGCTTCATCTGTACCAGTGGTTCTCAAACTGCTCTGGTTTGGATGGTTTTTATTATTCATCATAGCGAAAGGGAACAATTAACCTTATCATTGATGCCACTGAACAGTACCTATTTGATAATTGGCTTGATTAGTGCAGGAAGTATCCAGAGCTGAAAATTAGTGTGAAAATTAAAATCAGGGCAACCCTTTGTATCCAGAGTCTTATACGAACGTGTTACATTGTCCTGTAAGATCTGTTCAGTGTGTAGTTAAAAACTGCCCAACTCCTTCCTTAGGTAAAAAATTTGAGACCTGTCACAGACTCCTTGGTTACAGCCTGAGATGTGAATGGTTGCGCTCACAGGAATTAAGGTTTTTGGCAAGGTCTATTGATAGGAGATTCCAGAATGAGGAGCTCTGAAGGACTTCCCTCTTCTGGCCCTGTCCCACCACAAAAACATCCAAGTTTTCAGGAAACCCTTGAAGAAACTGCCCTTGAAGTTGAGGCAGTGTGGCAAAGACAAGAGGGGAAGAGAGATTTTTCCTTCTCAAAGTTGACCTTGGGCAGGAGTATTGGCCTTCCTGACACCTCCTTAGGACCACAGCACTGCTTCCCCAGGGCAAAGACAATATGTAGGTGTTGGTACCAGTCTGCAGATGGGAAAACTGGAACCGAGGGGTGACGTGACTTTTACCAAGTCACAATGTCACTTAGTGCTAGCTCAGTAATGGAACCCACGTGTCTGAATTCCCAGTTCATTGACCTGCCGTTGGGTGCTGCCTTAGCACAAAGGACAGAGTGAAGAAAGGAAGAGATTTCTTCAAGTGGCATTGAGAGTGGAAACACAAAACTACCTAGCTTTGTAAAAAAAGGAGGTTTTACAGCATTGACTAGTTTAAATAACTATTCAAGCAAACTTCTAATAATGATTTCCTCATCTCTGAATGAGCGATATGAGGAGTCATACTGTCTGAAGGGTCTAAAATATACATGGCTGTGTTCATTCTAGGTTATTTATGCTTTTTGTTTCATTTCCATTTTGGTATAAGCAAAAAGTGATATGAAGAGGAACAGATGACTGCTGTTCCATTGGGAGATTTGGTAGAGAAGGACAACATTGTAGCCATCTCTGTCACCTTGGTAGGAGGAGCTTGGGGAGTATGGGAGGTGATTTCACCTACTCTGAGGCTATTGCCCTAATTTGGGAACTCACAGCCAACAAACTGCTCAAAAAGAATACCTGAAGTTATTGGCAGACACTGCAGAGGAAACAGATCTCTTAACTTACATGTAATTCTGAGTAAAATATTATTTTATTTTTAAAATCACAGATCAAGGATTGGAAAGCACAGTGTAAATCTTAACAGTCTGTAGTCCTCTGTCCTCAGTCAAAACGTTCGTAGTAATCAGCAAGCATTACTTTATTTTATCTTATTTTATTTTACTTTCTTTTTTTCTATTTTAAAGATGAAACAGTCTTTTGAATGTAACAAGAAGGCAGTGAAATTTTGGTCCCTGAGTGGAATTTGTCCCAGGCTTTAATCTTTCGGTTTAATTCAAAAAGAGAAGAACCTTCTTCTGGGATCTTCCTCTGCCTGGTATCTCACAAAACCAATTCTTGTAAGGTTGCAGCCCCAAATGTCAGAAATCTCATGAAATAGCAGTTCCTGTCACATTTCAGTTATTTAGTGAATAGAGCGCTTTAGAAAATGTCCATAGTCACTCAGAATTCTGGGGTCCAGGTAACAGATTTTCTGGAAAAGAATTTACCCACCTTCCAGTTCTCTGAACTTTGTAATCCTTGTCTTCACCACTATCAGGCATTACCTCTTTGCTTTTTTTTCTAATCATTAAGTACTAGACAATCGTAACATGTTATTTACCATGATTTATATTCAATCTTTAAATATAATTTGAATAATAGAATACTTACATCCTCAATGTATGTTAGCTGATATTATGAGATGTACGTACAGAAGACACATGCCACAAAAAGCAGAGTTGCTGTTGTTTGTGGATCTTAATTCAAACCTTTTCTCTCTCAGGCTTCCTCATTAAGACATCACAGCTGATGTGTTTTCTCCTCTGTGTTTTAATGCCTGAGCAGAAGACGTATTTTATTCATGATTTGGTAGGAAATGGGTCTGGTGGGAAGGAATTTGGACACCATTAAAGCAACCTGAAATTCCACCGTGGTCACTGGGAGGGAGCTCTTTCTCTTCGCCATAGAAAGCATCTGCTTAAATTCTCAAGTGTGGAACGTGCAGACTTGTTAGGCAAGATTTTAACAGACTGTTTGGCACTGAGTGTAGTTTTCCCAAAGACCTGGCAGTGGAAATAGTTTAAATAATAGTTTGTCAAATACTCATCAAGAGAAATGCTAATTGATGCCTCATCTGAATCAAGCTCTGCACAGCACCGGAAAGAGAATGGGCGTTTCCTCTCTCTTTCCCACTCAATGAAAAGAGATGCTTCCCAAGAGACTGGTAACTTTAGATTAGATATATCCCACCTATAGGACTATTCTGTAATGTAGATTAGCTCATGGCAAGTATATACAAAGCACACTTTATTTATTAAATATTTTATTTAGTGATGGTGTGGCTTCACAAGCCTATAGTGTATGCTTAGTAGTAGCATTGCTAGGTGTCTTTTTACCAAATGCTGTTTTGAAGCTCACATGGACATTTCTATTCTAACATCTTTATTTTCTTTGTTCCTTGGAGTTTCTGGGTTCAGTCTAGCTCTTCAAACCAACGGTGGGGACATGAAGAGAAAGGAGGGATGTGACCATGTGTCTGGAATACCAGCTGGCCACAGTGCTAGAGCAGCATTACAGGGCTGTTGGGTGAGGAGAATCTGATTTTTTGCAATAAATATTAAATAGACCAAGACTTTGAATGGATTTGGGATCTGAAACCAGAAACTAGATCAAATGTCAGAGCAGCTCCCTATCTATGGGCTAAACTGAACTGAATATTCAGAAGCCAGCATTAGCAAAGAAATCAAAGCTATAAATCCAAATCTGCTTGTTGTATTTCAAACCCTCTTGTAATGCTAATAATACTTTTCCCTTTCACAATTTCCCATATTTTAGAAACTTTGAAATGATTTATCAAACAAATCATACTTTCCAATCAGACTCACATGAACAAGTTGTCTGGAAATACCACCTGAAAGCAAGAGCAGGATGGGGCTGTGTCTGAATTTGTGCTCTCCGTACAGCTGTGTATGCATACTGAGGCTGTAAGGTTTTATCCATGTCTCTGTAACTCTTCCAGTGCATTCTCTGTGTCAATAACCCCAGCTCTGTGCGTCCTGGATAAATTCCTAGCTGCAGGTGTCTTGCATGTCTTCACATTGACTCATTCCTCAGTTACTGCCAAAAAGCTTTGATAGAGAACAGGGCAAAGTGGTGGATGCTCTTGGTGTAACAAAGTCAATCTTTGCTTTACCATTGAGTGGCTACCGCGATATCAGGAGTTTTAAAAGCTTTGCCCGAGGCTCTAAGGGGAGCGAGTGGCAAAGCTGAGACTAAAAGCACAGAATCCACATGTTCCTCTGAGCAGCCACATGCCTTTACGTTCACAGAGAACAGGATTATTTAGCATCAAAGGTACCAGTAGCAGATACAGAGCATCTTCATTCATCATGAATAACGCTGTTAGTGAGAAATAATAGTATTCCTTAGTATTGATGATAATATATTGAGCACTCACGAAGCCTTCTGCTAAGAGAGTTATCTAGTGAAGTGAAGTGAATTATGGAATTTTACTACCTGAGTACAAGGACTGATAAAAATGATCAGCTTCGTGGCAATGAATTCGTTTAAAAAGGCTTCATGAGAACTTGCCTAACGCTCATAAATTAATATTAAATATGAGATGGGTTATCTAATCACACGCTTTCAGGCAAATTCCTTTTTAATATGTATATACACTGCTGCTAGAAATATAGACGATACATCAGAGGAGATATTTCCTGCCATAAATGGTTACGTTTGATAACTCCATATTATTTTTGTTGGTTTTGTCAGTTACAGAATTTCTTTCTTTACCATCAAAATTTCTACACAGAATCCATGTTAAAATAACATTTTGTGACAATTTTAACACTATATATGGTAAGCTGTGCCCCTGATGACCACCCACTAAAAATATTGGTGGCAAAACTTGGTGAATTCACCAAAAGCTCTTCTGAACTATCATTATGCTGGGACAGATCGATGTAGTGCATTTAACAAAAGAAGAGTACAAGCCCCAAAATGCAAATATCTGCTTTTCTGTGCCCTGGACTCACTGGGTATGGGAGCACTGGTGCACCAGGTTAAATGTGATTCTTTTTTTTTTTCCTTTAGCATATGCCACTGCCTTCTGGCCAGTACCACAGTGAAAAATACCAGCTCAGTTCAGTGTTTTGAACTCTGAACAGTGACATTTACTATGCTTTGTGGTTCTTGTGATTCAAACAATTCCCTTCTCAACCTGACAAAGGAGATACACAGCAGAAAACTGCTTCCACCTGTTGGAGTGGCTTGTGTTTTAAGCAGGGTTAACTGTGGAGCACCATTTGGAAATAGTTTGTGAAATGCTTGAATCCTCTGGGGGTGGTTGTATTATACACCTTGTAGTTGCTGAGCATTTCAGGACTTAAACTTTATCTCTAAGTCAATCAACTGGGGATCAAGCAAGAAAACTGGGTAACAGTTTTACTAATCAAAACAATTTTCTGAACATTGTTGAGTTCCAGGGAGTTTTCCCTGCCATCTGAAAACACAGCGAGAGGACGCTGAGAGCAGAATTCTAAAACAAGTTCTTTAAATCATGTTGTACTAGGAGTTTGATTTCCTAGACTTTACAGTGAGCAATAATAAACTCATTACGATTAAACTGATAAGGAGGACTCTAAGAGTCAGCCAGGAAAGACTTTCATAAATAACCCATGAGGAATGCCTTGTCTCACAGTTGACATGCATCAGAAAAGCTTGGTTTTGCCTTTTCAGATTCAGCTCTTACGAAAAAAAGGGCAAACCACAAACAAAACCAACCCCAAAACAATGGAATAAAATATGTATTGTTATCTTCAATCACAAGACATTTTTCTGACCTTATAGAACTGGCGCTCAGTCATGTCGAAGCAGCACTAGTACTGTTGCTGTTATGTAGCAAAATTTGGATCTAGACTTGGACATCCTGATAGAGCAAAGAGTTTGGATCTGGGTGTCTGTGTTTGGCGTATTTTGAATAGTATTTGAGTTTCACAGTGATAACTGGGCAGAATTTATTCTGCTTAATACATGAACATTTCTTCCCAATAGGTTAGGTCAGCTGTGAGGTTTAATCAGTGATCAGATTGCTGACGTGCTGCTCAAGGGCATATAATCTGAGCAAATAAACAGCTGAGGAAATGACTGTGTACAACAGAGATGATGTAGGATTGCAGGGGATCATTTCCACTCAGGTGTTTATGGTGGTAGTGCCTTTTCATAGCAGATAAGAGATGACATTCAGTATTACATTCTGTATTGCACCAATATGTATAAAATAAATAGTTATTGTTGTTTCCCCTTTGGAGCATTGTTGTCTAAAGGACTGAACTGAATATGTTTGCTGCTCTTTGAGGCATGCAGCTACTTCCTACTAACATTACAAAGATTTGGTGTCTTTTATAAAAATAAAATATTTTCAGCTCTTTCCTTCACTTTGCTTTAAAGAGAATTTCCATAGTGACCCTTCCTCTGGGTAGTCCTAGGTCTATTCTCTTTCTTTTTCCTACAGTTATAGCTCCAAATTAAGGCCTCTGATTTTCACTAGCACAGTGTGATAAGAACAGTAGTGGGGACCGGAATCTTCTTTTTCCCATGCTGTTGTATCCATACTTGACAGTACTTTGGAGAAGAAGGGGCATCCAGCCAAGGAATGAAACTTAGAGGCAACCATATCAGCCTCAAAGATTTATTTATATAATTAAGTCATCATCAGGATGGAAAAATACTCTCAGTTGCCAGAGAGAAATTTTCCAATCTCAAGGAGGGTCAAAGTGCATGCTTGTGAGTTATATGTTACCAAGACTTGAACAGGAAGCTTCACAAAATATTGCCCTTTGATCTAGAGTAAACCATTGATGTTATGAGTGCATTGGCTGGCAAGGAGGAGAGGGAGGAGGTCTGGGAAATGCACGAGTTTGCTCTCCCATTAGAGTAATCCTGCCTTAGAAGCAGACTCATTTGGCAGCTATTTTAACGTCAAGTGGCATCACTGGATGCACTTGTACAGCAAGGCTGAAAAACAGACGAGGATAGGAGTGAACGGGACCACTCCAGGCTGAGAGAGAAGCCTCCTGCTATAGTAGACAGCTACACCATTCCTAACGTCCTTCAGAAACTGCTCAGTTACCTCTGCACATCTTGCCTCTGCTGCCAAAGGAGTGACTAGCGACTCTCTGAATTAAAAACTCCAGCCATTTCATCCAGCTGCAGAAACGTCTGCCACTGAGCCACCAGTGGTTCAAAAAAGCTCCCAAATCCCTTTATCAGCAAAGCTCCTGGAGGGCTGGAGTGTGAGCCTTGAAGTCTGTGCAGCCAGAGGCGCAGCCCTGTCCCAGGAGGCTACCTCTGTGCGTTGGCTCTTTGGCTGGTACAAATTGGCCTCATTCTTCTGATCTGGCCCTGTATGAAACGTTACTGCTGTACAGTGTTTGCTGTCATTTTAGATAGGACTGAACATTTTTAAGAAAGATTTGGAAAGTACAGCTTGCTTTAGACCACTTCTGGTAAATAGCTCATATTTGCTGCTCTTGCCCAGTGGGAATGCTTATGAACTTTAGAGGCAAAAAAAAACTCTGGAAGGAGCAATTTAGCAAAGGTAGGCTTTATTTTAGTGAGGCCTCTCGACTTTCCAGTCAGTTCTGTGGTTGATTTTTAAATAAATCTTGCAAGGACCACTCTCAGCTTTTTAACGCTCATCTGATTGGCTTCATTTGTCTCTCTGAGGGGTATATTGATGCAATATTTTCCTGTTCCAGGATTTCACCAATTTCTCATGCAAATTAAGCTTGTTAATCATCTCAGGACAACCATGCAGTCCTTCAGTGAAGTTATCTTTGCTCAATGAAACAAGTCATACGCATTCAAAACATATGAGAGTTTTTCAATAATCGCTTCAGGCACATTTGCCCAACGAGCAATGAAGAGGTACCAATGGGCAGAGTTGCCAAAAGCTAGGGCAGAGAAGCAGACCATTGGGCTACATGGCCAGTTCCTGGAGAAAGGGTTTCCTTAAGCTTTCTGTGCTGCAAGACTCTCTAATCTCTGACCCGTGTGGACATAGGTTTCATTTGTCTGTGGGAGAGCTGTCTTCCCACAGAAGCATGAATGGGGCTGACAAATATCTCCCCAGCAGTTACAGCTCACTGGAAAAAAAGTAGCTTGTGCAAGCAGGGAGACCTGCTTGCTCTCTCAGTGGGAGAGTCTTATGGTTTTCAAAGGGAAGATGGTTGTATCTTGGTTCTTCAAAATTTGCTTCCTCAAAAGCTACTCTTACAGTAATTCATTCTTATGAGTTCCTCTTGTGATGTGCTGAAGTCTCAGCCACACTGAGGGCAGCAAGGAAGGTTTGCTTTTGGATGATATCACACAGAAATGTCGTTCAGCTCAGGAATGTGGAAATCCAGCTGAGAAGACGCTTTTGGCTTCTTCCGGGATGCAACAAATAGATAACTGAAATTTCCTATGAATTATCAGCAATGTACATTGTTGTCTTCCTTGAAAACCAGAATTGGCTTCAAAATTTGCTGTTTTCACCCAGCCCCAGTTCTGGTGATCTTCCCAGACACTGACCTTTTTTCCTTTTTTTTTTTTCTTTTTTTTTCCCAAAAAAATACAGCTTTATATTCTTCCTGGTCCTAGCCAAAGTCATTACTTTCCTCTTTGTCATACTGAGACTCGATAGCATTGTAATTATTTCTGACATATGGTATAATCTATCCACCTCTTCTTCCAATATGTGCAAATAAAAGAGGAATGCTGCTGCAGCCACTGGACCGTAGTTTCCATCAGTTAGTACCATGTCGTGGGTCTCCATTCCTGGGGGGCACGGACCAAGAATCTGCGTGTGGGGCGATGTGCTGTGCTTGGAGACTTGGAGTTTTGCTCTCATATTTCAGTTCCCTCATAACTGGAAATTACAGCTCCAGTTTATTTCTCTAGTTTTGTGGCAGAAGGCCAATGATTCTATCTGAGAGCTTTTCCTTTACCTTCATTAACCCCCAAATGTTGCTGTATTCAAAACATCCATAGAGAGTGTATTTATCATTCATTTTCTGTTCATGTTGATGTGGGAAAACACGTGCAATCAATATTGAATCTCTTTCAAAACAACTTAAAATGGGAATACATATTGGTCTAATCTAAAACTAATCATGATGATAAATGATGAAAAATATGCCAAAGTGGAAATTCTGTTTTTAGAAGTTCTTTAGTTATGGGTACGTGTATGTACCTGCATATGTATGTATTGCTTACCAAGAAAATAGATCTCAAATCAGAATTCAATTCAAAAGGAAAAAAATTACTTTTAATATTTAAGGTTGTGCTCATATCTAAACCTCTCATGTCTAGTTTTATGCATCTACCATCTATTTAAATGTAACCTAGTCACATATTTTATTTACTTATATAAAAAATGGCCATGAGTGCATGTTAAAAAGAAAGAAAAAGGTAGATTCAGCTATGTTAACCTCCCTTCCACAGTTATTTCCTTATGCAAAATAGAACTGTACAGCGATAGAAGCTGTGAAACAACTGTCCTCTGTATTTATGGCTCTCCAACTGGTTTGCTGTCCATTCTCCTTTCAGACTCAAAGTAAATGCCATTGTGTTATTAGAGAAGTGAGTGCCATTAAAGATAAATTAGACTGTGGTTTGGTGAACAGCTTAACTCAGTATAAACCAACCCTGCTGGTGAAAGAAGTCCTGCCCCCGCTCCATACCTGATCCGTCTGTGGTTTGCTGACCTCCTGCCAGCCCTGCCTTGTGCCTGGCTGAGCACTTCTGCAGCCACCCAGGGAATCCTCAAGGAGGAGATCCAGCTGAAAACTAACCTGTCAGAAAAAAACATTTCCTTTCTCATGAGTTTTCTGCTGGGTTAGAGAAGGAGGGGGGCTGCATTGCCATCTGAAACCAGTCTAACCGTTACGCAGGAGTTAATGGGTCTGGTACCTCCAGGAACTCATGGGGGAGAAGCAGTAGTTTCCAGGGTGCCTGCACAGCAAAAATATTCCCAAGCACTGCAGGAAACTGGATGGTTTGGGCCATGAATAATTTTCATTAAAAAGTGGCTTTTGGGGAAAGAATTAAATTTTCAAAGTAACTGAAGTTTTGGATTCTCACACAGAACAGGACCTCTTTGATTCTGCATTTCAAACTGTATCCAAAAAGATAATTTCTACAAAAAGTTAATTTGATAACAACTATTTCTGAGCCTTGCACTAGTGGTTTTTGTCCTAAGTTGAGAAGAAAAATCATGAGAGTTGCTAAAAGATGAGGCGGTTCCATTTTTGAAAGATTTTGAAAGAGTAACTTCAACATGTGACATAAGCATGGCTTCGCGCAGCTCTACATGGCTCTGCCTCATTAAGTCAGCAGTGCCAGCCATCAAGACAATGCAGCTGCCTTCTGCGATATTAGTAAAGAAATTATAAATACATGCACGCATACTTGTAGCATCAGTCCCCAAATGAAGACAGAAGATCACAGAATTGTTCGGGGGAGCCGAATGAGCAACATGGATTATAGTAACAACATGGTGACTTCATTTAGGGCTATAAATATCCTGGCTTTCTGTTATGGTTTTAATCTTTATTAAATTGAATGATTCTTATTTATTTTAGTTCACACATGCATATGTTCCAGTATATAGTTTGTTTCTGCATCCATAGGCTTGTAAGACTATAACATATTTTGCAGAAGTCTTCAAAGACATAAATAGTGTTAGTACAAATCCCTGTGTGAGGAAACACACAGACACACACTCGGTCTTTCCTATTTCCCTGGGCTTTTTTACAAACAATGGCAAACCATTCGTATTGGGGGTTTTTTTAGAAAAAAGCATGCAATATTTTTTGCATTTCTAAGAAGAATTTAAAACATCTTTTTGCTTTCTGTACTTATTTTAATGGTTTTGCATATTACTTTTCATCTAAACTCAGTATTTGAACGCACACTTATCACATGCCTGTTTTCTTTGTTGCTTGTAATTACCGAATAAGTCAGAATCATAGCCAACTAAGTCTGTGTGGTATTACATCTGGAGTAGCGTACTATGGAAACACTGCGCTTTGCAGAGCTTCTACTCTCGTAGATTTCATCTTAATGATGGGCTACACTTTCATCTTTAAAAAAATCGTTTTCCGCAACTCACTGCTTTTTATACCTCAGCTAGAAAATGCTGTTTATTGTTCAGTTTCTCTTGCACACAGTGTTTGTATCTATAATTGAAACTTAAAAGCTAAGAGCTTGAATAATTCAATCAGAAAGCATATTGTTTTTACTGTTCTCAGTATGAATTCAAACGATCACATTATTGTGATGTTATAATATCAAAATGTATTTATTTTTACTTGCATAGTCATAGCAGGCAGCGAGTGTCTTTTTCCAGGGGAAAAAAAAAGCAAAGGAGGAGGAAAGAAAAAGGAAAAAAAAAAAAAAAGCAGAGCTTTATCCATGCTGGGGTCCTCTGGTCTAACTTAAGCAAATGAGATATCTTGTCCCCTCCAGCAAGCGCCTGGTCTGTTGCTAAGACTCTTTCTATCAGTGCTGCCGCATGCACCCAAACTGCCCCGAAGGCTGAGTGTGATCGTGTCGGGTAGGAAGCACATCACCTCCTCATTTGAAGGCACCTCGGTTACCGAGTGTGTCACTGATACTGTGCTCTCGGCTGTTTGATGTCAGCTCAGGAAGGTAGAGAGAAAAAGCATCCCTGCTTTCTCTACTACAAAATGCCTCGTGGAATTACAGAGAGAATAGCTCCGTGCAAGCTCTGCTGATGGCTCTGGACATCTTTTCACCTCGGAATTAGCTGGTTTACTGGAGAACTGAGGTTCATATGTTTTGTGTTTAGTGGGAATTTTTTCGTGGATGTAAAAGGCAACCGAGAAAACCCCAATGTTTTAATTAAATTATTGACTAACATATTCTCTGAATGAGAAAAAGGAATGCAAACATAAAATAAGAGCATTGAAAACAGAATGGATAAAACAGCAGTGTCTAGTGCAAACACCATGTATCTTATCTCAGCTGAGCTACACAGCAATTTTTAAAATTGAGAAAACATTTCATAAAGCATCACATGTGACTTTTGGTTTAATATGGCTGAAGCAACTGGTAAGAATTACCAATAATATGGAAAACATCAATTTTTTTTTCTTTATTGTTATGTTTGGATAAATCATTATTTATAATAATCTACTCTTTAGTAGTGTTGTACCTGTGGAAGTGCTGTCCTTCCTCCCAGAACTGTAAATCTGAAATTTTCTGACTTACATAGATTTCATTATGCTCTCTGCATAATTTCAGCACAAACGGAGGGCTTAGCCAGACTCCCATGGTGTGTCCTCCGGGTACTGAACAGCTTCACATCTTTTTCTCTGCTTACCGAGCTTAATGCCTGTAAATCAACCCCTCCTTTATGCAATAATTCCCCTTATTCTTGCTTCAAAATAACAAAGTTAGCAGCAGAATTTGAGAAATAATGAGAAATAATATAGTTTTGGCCTGTATATGATCCTCATTCGTTATCTTTTCTCCTTTCCATTTTTGGGGGGGAAATAAAAAACCTTTTTATTTGCAGATGCATCCATATCACTTTACAAGGCACGTTATTAGGAAATAGCATGATTTATTGAACTGAGGAATTTCAGTACAGCCTAAATGATAGAGTTTGCTAAGAACGTTATTTTTTCATGATCAGGTCTGATCATAGAGGTAACACAGGGAGCCCCCGCCAAGAAAACACACAGTAATAAACTTGCAGAAAGCTTTCACTACCGCCTATCACTGCTGATGGTTCCCCCTTCTCTTCCCTCAAACATTGCCCAAATGGGGATGTACGAGCATCTCCCAACTGGCTGTCTTGTGAGGTGAAATGAAGAAAGCCTTAAACTTCACAATTGCCAATAATGAGCAATCATTACTCAAATTACACCAAGCACTGATTAGGTTTAAAGTAATGAAGAAAACAACACGATCAATCATCATCAACCCAAAAGAAGTCAATCTGTGCTAGAGATACAGCAAGATCTTAGTGGAGGGCTCCATCTACAGGGTTTGGGAGATGAGAGAGAAAAATCCTTCACATCACAACATCTGAAAAAGATTCCCTATGCTCCCCACTCTGCTCACATTTATCTTACCAATCTCCAGAAGCCACACACGTGAGGAATTTTTTTCTTTTTCACTTTCTTTAGCTGCACATAAATAAAAAGGGCCTTATCAAAAAAATTAATGTAGGAAAACTTTTTGGAAGGATATTTTGATGTTATTAGACTGGAATGCCTGTTAAAAAAATAACAAGAGTTAAATACCTAACATCTATCAAATAGTAAAATTATAGTGAAAGCTCTGGCTGTGCTAACAGCATCAATGGAAGCTGAGGTTTTTGATGCAATTTGTATTAATAGGTTCTAGCCACAGAAATAACACTAGAAAAGCACAAATTGCATGGGAAATTCCCATTTGTCAATTTTCATCAGCTGCTAAATAGAAAATTACAAATTAACACAACGTTTATTTTGAAAATCAAGAGGAAGTTCATCCAGTGCTACATTGCTTAGGCACAGAATAAGATACCAGCTACCGACTGGCTGTACTACAAAAGAAACTATTGAATTTTAAAAATAGGAAAATTAAAAAGCATGAGAGTGGATGTGTTACTATTCTTTGCACATGTATCGTGTATGTAAACTTTAAACTGTACATATGAATAACATTAATATATGCTTTTTATAAAAGACAGTATTATTCTTTAGGAATAATTTCAATTGGAATATGTCCCGTGCCCATGTGTTCAAAGCGTTACATAACAATTAATCTAAAAGAATGTTAAGCATAGGAAAATACAAAATTAACATTCCAATGCAAAGTCTGCTGAACATAACAGAAGTTCTTTTATTGACCTCATAATTCGGATTGGGCATAAACAATAGAAATAATGAAATAGAAATGAAAGCCTACTTAAAAAAGCATGACTGAAGGGAAATAAAACATAATACACAGCCATTGTAGTGTCAGTTTATATCATAAAGCCACTTGTGCAGCAGTCCTAAAAAATTAAGGGAAAATTTCTAACTTTTCATACTTTTGCTTTGAGCCATCCAGTACCATGCGGCAGAGGATGGTCTCTCTCCTACAGAGTTCTGTAGGTGGCCTGAGATAACCTATAGGAAGAATGTCATCATCACTAAAACTTCACACTTGGTTGGAATAATTTCTGTTAAAACATTATTTCAACATCCTATATCAGCAGTAAAATTAATGTAGCTTATATAACGTGCTTAATGTTTGTTGATAATCAGGAAATTATGAGCTAGTCAAGGAATTTTCATACTGAAGTTTTTTTATTTTTAAGACAAACGTGGCTGGTGGAGTTACAGGTTAATTTGAGTGCTTGCTTAAATAAAGAGCTGTGAGGAGTTCTGCAAGGATAAAAAGTTGATTGGGAGTTTAGGTATTTGTAGAAATCATTTGGAAATAGGTGAATATTTTGAGATTCTTTTTTCTTTATGCCTACAATCTTCTGTGCACTTACAGAGCTCTTGTGGGCCATATAAATATTAAATGTCAATAAAATATTTTTAACAAAAATTATCAGATTGTTATTAAAATTTTTATTTATTTAAATGAGCCTTGAATAATATTGATCACTTTTCCGTCCTTCTACCTTGCAATGGAGGAAAAATGCCTTACATACCAAAGCGCTTGAAAGGTCATCTATGTTCTTTTGAAATTTCATCTTCCAATACAGTTTCTCCATTTCTAAGTATGTTAAAACTATATCCTCTTGTCATTCCACTGCTAATTTAATGCAAACATTGTATCTGCTCATTTAAAAACAAAAACAAGAAAGAAACAAAGTCTTGCTGGAAGAAGTTGACAGCTCAAGCATGTTTTGCAAAGTTTTCACATCAGACTTCTTTAAAACATACTTGGATTGTCCATCCTTGACAACAATAATAAACTATTTCCATGGAAACTCAGGGGAAAGAACAGTGGAAATCTCATCAACAGAGCAGGTAGCAATGCTGACGGCAGAAGGAATGACTTGCTAGCACAAGGTAAAGCAAGTCAGTTGTTAAGATATCAAAACAAAAATAAACCCTTGGGTTCTGATTAATAGTTTTCAGACCTTTTAGAAAAAGCTGGAGGTAGCAGAGCCAAAAATGATGTCTCTAACGAAAGTGGAAGGTCAAGTCAGTCCCCGTGGAGTCAAGCTTCCCAGGAGTTTGTGCAGCAGGGCGGGTGGGCACTCATGGGGTGCAGCTCAGGATCTGGGAATGCTGCTCCTTGCCGCAGATGGGAACAGCATCTCTGGGGCTCTTTCACTAAGGGTCTCGGACATTGCTGTTGTAATTAGACAATAAATAGCCAGCCTGACAGTAAAATATTGTAATCACAGCAGAGAACTATACTTAAGCTTCCGTTTTGTTGTCAGATAACAATTAGTTTGTGTGGCACAAGCAGAAAACAAGGGTCAGTAGCGTCTTTAATCTCTAATAAATTTCTTCTAAACCCCTGTGACCTCTGCGCAGTGCAGAGCAACATCTCAAAGTACCACTTGGAGAAGGAGAGCAGTGTATCGATTCTGCAAGAGTGGGATTTGTCTGGCATAGAGACCTCAAGAGAAGGACCTTGCCCCAATATGTTGTCCAGAAGCAATAAACCCCAGGTATTTATGCATCTCTGTGGGAAGAAATTGTGGCCTTCATAGTGCCCTTCATGCTTTGCATCTCCTGCAGACCCCCTAGGGACCACCCTGCTCTGATTGCGTCTGAGGTTCTTGTTCACTACAAAAGGGCAAGAAAGTGCTCTTGAGTCCAGGCTTCTGCTCCCCTTTGTAAGAGTTCCCCTAAGTGTGAAACTTTCAAAGAAGATTTTCAGGATAAATTTATTCCTCTAACAGATCATTTGAGAAATAGCTGGTCTGGGGCCAGCCTTGTCTCCCTTCCACAGGGATCATGAACAGGAAGCTCCCTCAGCCTGTCAGATCAGAGGAAATCTAAATGAGAAGTACAGAAGAAAAAGGAACTTAGGGAAGCTGCTATTACTGAGCTCCAGCCATTGCATTCAGTCAAGGACAAATCGAGCAAGGGAATACAGAGCTGAAGTTGTGGGCAGTAGACTGGGAATTGCAGAAGAGCCAGCTGGGAACTCCTGAGAAAATGTTTGTCACTGAAAACAAGCCAGACCAAACCTGTTAGCAAAGCCAACTTCAGGTTTTGCAAAACTGTTTTCACAAAGATTTCTCAGGTTTGCAGGCAAGAGTCCCTGGTTACACCAAGGGTGGGGTGAGTGGGAGCAGAACAAGGGAGTGGGATCTGCTTTCATGAATAGTTTCTTAGGAAAATAAGACAGTACAGGAGCTTGATGTCTTTCTAGTCTGGTGCCTAAGTCATTTATGTTAGACATAGGAGACAGTTCCTTTTCCAGCTTTACATCAGAAGCAGCCCATGCTGATGCCTTTACTATAGAGAGGAGGAATTATTTTTGTATCGATGTGTTGTTTTCAGACCAAGTGCTTAAGAAGATAGGTCATGAGATAGTGAAAGAAGTTTGAAGAGATCACCTCTAAGAAAACTCTAACCACCAAAACAACCTTTATATGGCAGACTAATAATGCAAATATCTTAAAATAATTACATTAGAAACAGGAAAACATAAGCACATGTGGGTTGAGCAAAAGATGGAATTTCGCTGATGCTCAGCTTGGTGGTCCTGTGGGTAGGCAACACACATAAGCAATTGCCCAAGGCAACAACAT
The DNA here is from genome assembly GCA_013400615.1 of Syrrhaptes paradoxus. Lineage (NCBI taxonomy): Eukaryota > Metazoa > Chordata > Aves > Pterocliformes > Pteroclidae > Syrrhaptes > Syrrhaptes paradoxus. Next base: position 64,204 of record VZTO01016279.1, on the reverse strand, counting down.
TCTTTATTAGATTGATTAAACACCAGGTTTACTTATTGTTGTTAGTAATGGATGCCAGATTTCTGCTGTGCCTATGGTAATAGGAACCAGCAGAGGGGAAGGGGTGTTACTGTGAGCATTGGTCCTACTCGTTCCGTGGAATTTTCACACCTACCTTGGTTTAATGTGGAAACATAACCACAAAAGGTCCTCACCCAGCACTTGCTGCATGATTCGTTGTTCTTTCAACCTAAAACTGAGGTTTGTGTAAGCTGATTTAGGTAAGATAAGAAATATGGGCCCTTTGTTGTACCATCCAAGGGACTCACAGGTTTCCTTTGCACTGTCTGGGATTTCATCAAGGTGAGTTGTTCTAGGGCGGAGCTAAGAGAGGAAAAGTGCAGCTGTTTGCAAAGGAAACACAGCTGTTTGCAAGGAGCACACAGAGCTCCTTGTAATACCTGTATTGGTGAAAGAGACAATCCATGTGATGAGTTCCCCACCAGACCCACACCTACTCCAGAGTAACAACAACTTCATCACTGTAGCCTATAAGCTGTGAGAATGCATCAAATATATTGGAATGAGGTATAGATCTAGGGCAGCTGAAGGAAGTGAGAATCTTTCCATTGACTTCCCGTTGTTACGTGTGCTCTGGAGCAGATCCGTGCTACATAAACTGCTTAAAAGGTTTGCTTTGAAAGTCAGTCAGACTCAAACTCCTAAATCATTTAAGTGCTCTTGAAAATGGTGCCCATATATCCTGTATCCATGTGAAGTCTGTGTCACTTCAGCTATCAACGTAATCTCAGAAACTTTTGCTATTGGATTAATTTTTAAAATATATGTAGTGATATAACATTGATGAATTCTTAGCTAACTAATAAATGTCCTTTTTCACTATTGGTTGTTAACATAAACATTATCGCATGGTTTAGATTTTTCATTATTGCATGCCATCTAATATAGAAGATGCCACATGTTTTATCAATAAAATCAGTACTTTAAATGTAATATATTCAATCAAGACCTCATGTTTCTGGTTTCAGTTAGCTGCTAAGCTTCTATTTCCAATAGTTTTAATACAAATGCAATTATTTTTTAATGTTACTACATATTGAGACATCTCTCAGAGATGTATTTTTCACTATAGAGCAAATAATATTAAATAAGAATTATTTGCAGTTTAAAGGTTCACTGTATTAACATTTAAGTTTTAAAATTGTGGGTAGAAGCTGCCATTATATGTACTTTTTTATTACCCAGATCTTTTGCAGAGGAGAGTATATAAAAATATAAAAGTGCATATATATATATGTGTTAGAATCACGTCAATCTGTTGCTTCTCTATTGAGATAATGTTTTTGATAGAGACAGATAAATATAATTGAATACAAAGATGATTATAAAGTTCAATAATTTATATCTAGTTGACAAATTGAAAGTACAAAAACAATTATTTAGAGATAGAAATGCTAAACCAAGAAAGTAATGAATATCTTAAGAAAAAAATATATCTCCTATTTGTTTCATAAATTTATGATAGATCTAGGTCCTAGGATTAAAGATGCTTCTGACCTTTCTGAAAACATGCTAGTATGTTGAATATAAGGTGTGACTTGTATTTATGTTTTGGCTCTCTGTCTGCCATATTTTAACTGAATTCAAGACTTCTCAAAAATGTTAAGAAACATAAAAAGGTACCTATACTGTTCTCTTGTGAACTGATAAGGTGCAGGACAATGATGAAGAATGAGTTTTGCTGTCAAGGCAGGCAGGAACTCATGGTGGAAAACAATCTCACTGTCACTCCAAATCAAAAATGCCTCTCTGCATGATCTTCTCCAAAATCCAACCTTTTTCTAGAATCAAATGCAGCCAGCCTTTCTCCTGGACTGTACTTAACTGATCTCTGGTTGTATTTAGGAATCTAGTCCTTTGGTGTTGTCAAAACAAACAGGACAAGGCATGGGTGCAGGCTGGTCTGCGCCAAGTAATTTTGTAGGATTCATGTGATGCTGACAAGAGTTTTGGATAGGGCTGCCCCTGAAGAACAGCAATGCTTGCTGAGTTACACAGAAAAACCCTAAATCAGCTGTATCACAAACAAAATTATGCCTAGAATCACAGGGAGGAAGACTGGCATTTTATATGGGTTGAGGGCTGTTTGCCATCTTTTGACAACGGGACAGTAGAAGGCGGTCGGTGTATCTTCCTTTTCTTGTTTGATTGAGTTCTTGCTTTCCAAGCGATAACCCTTAAGCATTTAATTTGAAGAAATTGGTAGTTTCCTCCAACATAATCAGGACTGGACTTTAACAACCCATTGTGGTACCTTAAACATGAAACATTAAAGAAAGCCTTTGCCCACTGAAGTCAATGATGGCTTTGCCATTGATTTCAGTTGTGCCAGGATTTTACGCATTGTTTCATTTCAGCTAGCACTATTTTCATTGTAGGTAACATTTTAATATTTTTTTTGTTTTCTTTGTGATAGGAGATCTTGTTAGGCAATAATACAATGTTAAAAGTGCAGAGCAATCTTACAAATTTCAACTAAAAAGAGGAGCTTTCTAGCAGATGCATTTTATCATCATATATGAAGAAATAGAAACTTGGGTCTCTGATCCAAAATTCTAGATGACAAATAAAACATGTATAAAGCAGTCATTTAAACAACATACATGCAAATGAGAATATTTCATTTTCTTCTTTCTGAAGACGGTATCTATAGAGCCCTAATTTCTACAGAAGTGTCTTATTTTCCATGGAAGTCTATTTCTTTAATTATCATCATAATAAATTGAACTTTATTGTGAGTTGTATGATGCCAAATCCAAATAATGGCTATGAAAAGAAAGTATATGGACTCTTGAAAACCTTCAAGATGCAAAAATGTTTTTACAAAATAATCAAACAGAATTGCACATACGTCTGTGAGATTATATTGGCTTAATTCTGACAAGAGCTGCCAGTTTTGTCTGTGTCATCAGATGAAAAGCACTGATGGCCACATGGACACCAGCACAGAGTTATCTGGAAACTGCGAATATTTTTGGCACAAAAAAAAAAAAATGAAAGGGATGAAGAAAGTGCAGGGACAGAGCTAAAGAGGGAAGGCAGGAGATTTTCTGGTTTTCCATAGATGAACTAGGGTACAAAATCCAAAATTTTGCATTGGAACATTTTTTTTTTTTACTTCAATCAAATAATTTTGAACAGATATGCTACATTTGTATTTCATTTGAGCATATGTGTGTGTGCTTTCGGTGTGTAAAGTTCTGTGCCCATCTGCACGTATGGAGTGTTTCATGGTCTCTGGCTGGCTGTGATGAGTCAGCCAGAAGATCACTCTTTGGTAACAATATTTGCTCTTATTTCATCTTGTATTGTTGTCCCGTGTGGATAGTTTTATAGCTATTTAACGTAAAATTAAAAGAAGACAACCACAGAGGTTTATGGTACAGCAAGTTCAGTTGTTCCCTTTGTATTTTTAGAATAGTTTTAATTATTTGGGGTACATCTTGATAGCATAAAGGTGAGTCATGCTTTAGATAAATTTTATTTGAAGGGGGTGGGACCATGTAGACTAGCTTTAAAAGCAGGCAGCCATCCTATGCTCGTCTGAAAATATTTAATTCTTATTCGTAATAAAGTCAGGGTTAGGTGGGGAGCCAAGAATCCGTATGGCCAGCTACAGTTTACTCCTTGAACATTCAGTAAGCATTTGGAAACAGAAGACATTTTGTAGCTTTATGTTGTCATAACCCAGATTGATGTGTACTATATAGATCCTTACACCATGCAGAAGATTTTATGAGAACACAGCAGCGAGCATATGCTTCTGTAACAAACCAAATACAATATATACATGTAATATATATACATACACGCATCGGCATATCTAAAAGACATATCACTATATATGTAAGAAGAGAACCCAAGTGCCATATATTTTTTGCACATTACACCTGTGCTCTTATGGATATCTGTAAGAAAAAAATACATTCTATTGCAATGCACACGTATGCATCCGTATATTATGCTGACTCCTACAAGTTTGCACTCATTATAGATACTTGAATTTTCTACTCATTTTTGTAGAGCAATAAAAAAGGGGACTTCTAAGTTCACCTACCTGTTGTCAATTACTGACGCCTCATTACACAAATCACTTGGAAAGCTGATGAGGTTTTATCTAACATAGAGGCCAGGTCAATCAATCGTCATCAGACCTGTGGATCTTCAATGGACATTGAAAGGTTAACCCAGTTCTTCAGGGCCTCCATCATGTCAGCAAAAATTAGCAAGAAGGTGGCCGAATTGTCAATAGAGCACAGAGACAATTAGTTAATGATTAGAATGGTAGCACTTGGGGAATTGATAACAAAATGAGCCATCTTGGTTACATTTGCATGCATTTAGAAAATCTATATAGCTTGGCGGAAAGGGAGGGACATCTGTACATATGCTGCAGTAAGGAGTGCCATAAAGCAGAATTGTGTATCTCTGGGTGCATTGTAGACTTGGCTGTGCTAAATTAAGTCACTGTATCAAAAAACTTGTACGCTTCAGCTTATCAGAGAAGGGTATTTGGCTGTACTGATCTACTCAGTAGCCAGCAATGACTCTGCTGCCCTGCCATCGTAACCCCAGTTTCAGCTAAATGATTATGGATTTGATATGTTCCACAATAAGCACCAGCCCTACCAGTTGTGATTAAACTTGGAGCTTGTTAAACTAGGAACAAGTTAAATTAAAAGACTTTCACCTGTTTAGGATTTCATCACTTGATTTAATTCTTCACTTCTTGTCTTTCGTAAGAATATTTTGTAACACTCCACTTGCAATTATATTTTCTTTTTTATATCCCTTGTTGAAACATGAAATCCTCTGTCCATATCACTAGGCCAGGGCTCCTTCTTGTGTTGGCTGAGGCTTCTCAACTAGTTCAGGCATGAAAAATAAATGTTAGAAATTGTCTGCATAGTTACTTGGACAAGTGGTTTTTGATCGTTTCAAGGTCTCCTTTACCTTTGCGCTCTCCATTAGGTTCAGATATGTTTCTGATACTCGTGACTACATTTCAAAATTGCTCAAATGTTCTTCCACTGAAGTATTGCAGAGAATTATTTTAGGCTATTAGGTTTCTCTCTACCTTTGATGGAGGGCTAGAGTAGGCTCTATACCTGAATTGCATTGTCCACCATTATAAACACCCCCTTAATAAGAGACATCCACTCAGTGTCTAACAAAAGAATTCCGTGGATTCTGAGAACGGCTTTAAGAAGATATATCATATATACTATAGGTTATCTTGTGACCCAATTGCCTTCCTATTGATGTGCTGATACTTGGATGTACGTCTCTGAGTGCTTGACATACAAGTATCCAATTATATTCAATTTAGATTCAGGTGGCAAAGACCTTCACTTTTATTTAGCAAGCACAGATTTTGTAAGTTTTAAAGAAAATGTCATGAAGGGAAAAGGAAGATTTTCAGATGACTGACTCCAGTTTTATGCTTTTTACCCTTATAACCCTCTGCAAACCATAACAATTTAAGTCATAATCATATTTATATGAGATTTAGTGAGAAAGGGGCATGAGATGACCAAGTGGTGGTTTCTGCAACAGTGGAAGTGAGACATTACAGTCTCCAGCATCTGTTCAGACAGTTTTCAGCCCTACGTTTTATAAACAAAAAAGGCATCTCTTTTCCTCCTGTGGGCAATAAAGGGGATGAAAATGTGCTTTAAAGACATCCGCATTTGAATTGTCCCATCTGAAGCAGAAAGCCTAATTGTCTGGAATATTAGTCCTCCATGCCATTGTGATGAGCCTTTATGAGTATCTTCCTCCAAGTCTATTGAAAAACTCAAGTGTGCTTGACACTGAACGCTAATGTTTCTCTCTACACGTTGATGTTGCCATCACTAAAATGTGTCGTGCCTTAGAGCTGTAACTTCCAAAGCAATTACACACAGGAAATCTTTCGGATTAAGTGAAAATAAAAATATCATGGCCAGTAAACGCTGTTTCATTACCAGATCAGTGTTGGTGTGTTTAAGCCATAGTCATATTGTGCTTTCCTTATTCTTTTATTATTACAATTCAAAGGATTTTCTTTCCATCCATTAAGTTCAGGTTTAAATATATAATGGGTCAGATTCCACATTATTGCATCTGGAGTTATTCAGCTATGATCAATTGAGCTGTACCAGATTAACCAAGAGCGAGCTTTTGCCCATAATGTCATAGTAACAGTCACAAAGAGAGAAGTATTTTCTATAAAGCATTGCAAACACACACTGTTGGATTGTACTCATGGTACCCAGACTCCTGGAACCAGCTGCATTCCTCCTTTTCACCTGCTCTTCACAGCCTACAGAGGAAGCCTCTTCCCCCGGGATGTATTGTCATCCTGCCTCTTTGACCTCTAAACTGACAGAAATGGTTAAAGTTCCTTGATGAAAGTTTTCTTCTTGTCATTTTGTTGAAATGTTGCTCGTACTTTAAAGCCACCATATAGATTCTTTAAGGATGGTTTCTAGCTCCTTAAAGAAATTCCACAATAGCTGTTGAGCTGTTGCAACTATTATTGCCTTTCTCATTTCTCATTTGTTTCTTGCACTTTGATCAGAAGCTTTGCTGAAATGTGTTGGTGTTGGTCCAAAGGAAGTTTTCTTTTTTGTCTCATGCCAGCCACAGTGAAGTATATTTCTGAGCGGAAGAATGGTCTAGGCAGGGAGTCCTGCTTGGGGAATGTAAACACTACTGTGGTCAGTATATTAAGAAATATCCTGAAGTTAAAGACAAAAATTATATCTAGATGAGAAGAGATGCCCCTAGCAAAATAAAAAGCGCTCTGAGGATTTCAGCTGAAATATTTATTGACATCTATTTAACCACCAATCTTGAGATTGTTTTTATATTAAAATAATAAAGAAATTCTGAGCCACCTCTGGCTGTTTTTCTCTAGAAACAAACCAAAAAAACAACTAGAAAAGTCCATCTTCATGGTATTTTCCCTGTAGGTGAAAATAAAAAACTAGCATGAAAGCTGCTCCCTTGGTATCTCTCCTCTACCTGTACCTTCATGTACATTTGGATACCAACAGCACCTCTGAGCTCTTTGAAGTTATACCCTTCAGTACTAAGCTGATTTAATTCAAAAGAGAAATCTAGGATGATGTTTATAAGGGTTTGCAGTTTAGTTGTGGTTTTGATCAGAAACAGATGGTGTATCTGAAACAATTGGAAAAACTTTTGTTTAGAAGCAGCCCATGTGTAATTGAGTGTTTGATGTAGACATCACAGCATTTGGTATTGGGGAGAGAAACTTGTAAATCCATTTAAAATCCAGTGTGCCAGGACCTCAGCAGGTGTCAGCTGGCATAGCTTCTGGAAGCTCACATGAACTGAAGATCCCAGCCCACAGAACAAATGAACAATCATCTTTTTTACAAAATGACCAGAACCACACCTTTCCTATGAGTAATGCCATAGAAGATGCACCAGACCCAGACAGCCATAACATTGTTTTAATGCTAGAAGATGATCATGCAAAATTACTTTTGTGAAGAACTCCTTCCACTATAAGTCCATCTGAGTATTCCTGGGCCCAGAACATGTGGGAAGACCTCAAATAATGCCAGGAGCTGAGATCATGACATGGCTTTGTTTTGTCTTTACACACTATTTACATGGTTTCGTGCCTCAGTATGTATGCATGTATGTTCAGTATAGATTTTTATAGATTTTGAAGGAAGGCCAAACAGAACCAGCTGATCACTTTGTAAGGTCACCTGCTTGACAGACACCACAGAATTGTACTTACTGAGAATTTAACACAGTGGTGTGGTAGACCGAGTCTCTGTCTCCCAAAGAAGTTATAACATTATTTCAGTAGCAGCAGGATTGGACACACGATGAACATTCTGTTGAATCCCATTATATATACATGAAGCTGGTTATCTGGAATTAAATACTGTTGAACAAACTGCCATTTTCATTAAATCCTCTTTTTCACTCCACTTGTAACGGGTTACAAATATCTGTAATAATGTGCCCAGGTACACAAAGTACACATTTAAACCGTGCAAGATGTTTCTGTATGTAGCATACAGTGTCATGAGGCAAACGTGTAAACGCAAATCCGGCTCATGGATAAAAATATTTTCACACACGAGGCCCAGAATTATTCCACCTAACTTTAAGCACTTAAGTAAGGTGCTCAAGAATATATTCTTCTGTGGCTCTCCACGTAGTCAAAGGAGTGAGAGAGGCACCTTGAGGAGGCAATTTAGCCTATCTATGATCTGAATTGTCCTTACGAGATTCCTGTTTTCCTCCAACATCTATTAAGCTATTTGTAGGGTAACAAAGCTTTTACTGTGGGTACTTCAGCTGCCACCTATAGGGGGGATAAATCTTGGCCAAACAGGTTGCATGTTGGAAGTAACTGTGTAGATTTCTTGTTGCTGTGATTTCTTTGAAGTTATGAACATCCCCTCAGGAATCTTAGCGATAAAAAAATAATAATTTAGAGATAAGCTAAGAAATCTTTAGAGTTTCTTTAAACCGTTATACCAGACTCTCAGCTTCCTTACACAGTATTGATACTGCAAAATATTGTCGTGAACTAGTTCCTCAGAATGCTATACTTTGCTTCAGTATCTCAGTTCTCAAAATACAAAGATCGGATTACTTGACTCAAAGGCAACAAGCAGTGATTTTAAAAAACATTCGTTTATTTGTATTTCTATTAATAATTTTTGGAAGTTGCTGCAACAGCATGTAATGAGTGTAAAAGTCAACAAAAAAAAAAGGTTTCAACTAGCACTAAATTTGTTCCCTGACAAAGTAAATGCTATCACGCTTCTGCTTAAAATCAAAATCCATCCTAGTGTGAGCAATCATTGTTTCCTTCCTGCATGGACTGGGAACGTACGAATAAGGAGAACGTTTCTCCTGGAATACTAGTACAGATGGTTAAGTAGACATTCATTTTCTCACTGTCTAAAATGATTCTACATGAATCTCAGGCAAAGTTGTCTAGATAGCATTATTTTTTTTTCCAAATGTGTGGGTGTTAATTCTTTACTTTTTAGCCCAATTTGGGTAGCTATACATTTTCTGCCAAATTCTCCCAATACCAGGGAAATGTGTATTTCATTTTTCTTTGCATGGTGTTGTTACTCATTACTACAGTGTAGCTACATGTTAGCCCAGCTACCGCTCTGTTTAGGTAGTAGTGAAAGCACCTATGGAAGATCAGACCAGTTCCACCTACTTCCCTTGACTGAATCTAGCAGCGATCAGAACTAGATGCTTCACAAAAGGGTGCAAGAAACTCCCGGATAAATAGTATGGTTTAATCTACTCATTGAGGAAAGTTGTTTATTTTTTCTGTGGAGATTAAGTACCTTTTAAAGTACTTAGTTTTCTGTAGTTGAATCAAAGGTCTTAGAATACAGATTTAATCACTTTTTGTCTCTTGCTAAATTTTTATCCTCAATACATATCTTGTGACCTAGAGCACCATAAATTAATTTGTGTGTTCTGCAAGAAGTATATTCAAATATCTGTTGTCTTTGGTTTTCACAGAATATCCTTTCTCCTTGTGTGATAAAGTGAACATTCAAATGTATCTGTTTCAGGATTTATTTTTCTTTTTTTTTGGTTTTTAAATTTCATCCTACATTTCCTATGGCATCTTCAGAAACTGGAAGGTAATAATTAATTTTAATATGGCATACCTAAACATCTTACAGATGATTTTGAATAAAAGGCAAATAATTAAATAAGTCATCAGGGTCACTAGTAGATCACTTTGCAGCTAGATTCAAACATACCTTCGGCATTAAAAAGGACTGGTGCTTTTTGAAGTAAAGTCTACTGCAATATCCCTACTCGTTTCCAAAAATCTGTGTAAGAATCTCTTTCTTTGCTTTCAGTTGGTTGCATTTTTTGAAACACTTGTGTTTTGGGAAAAAAGTCCTCTGTACTCAATCTTTTCATGAAAATTAAAGCTTAGAGACCAATCTGTTTTGAAAAAAAAAAAAAGTTCAGACAGATTAAACAGAAAAAGATGACTTCTAAATGGTTCTAAGCGAGAAAAGGGTTTGGTTTGCATAACTGTACCCTGGCCTGTGAGACTGTAGAACTGCATCTAGGAGATGACAGACATGAAACTAGTTATCCTCTGATTGTGAATTAAGGAACAGAATGGGGTATAATACAGAGAAATTAGTAGTTGGATTCAGCTCTGTGGGAATAGAAGTGACTTGCTTTGGAGCTAGTGAGAACTGAACTCGGAACTTTTGCCAAAAAATTTAAATAAAATATTTTTTTAAAGTTTCAAAAATGTCAGTGAGCTGCTATAGTTAACTCTATCGTTTATTTATTTGTATCAAGGCAGTGCCCTGAGAGCCAGGGAGTGATTAGGACCTTTCCTAGGACTAATCAAAAAAACGTGAAAGGACCTAAAACCTAATGTCTAATTTTATAGATTTAAGTAGTCCCTCTTGGCTTGTTTACATGACAAGTGACAACAACTAAATAAATTCCAGATTTAGGGGAGTAGCACATACTAATCGTTAGATGACTAAGACTGATGGAATTTGTCTTCTTTTCATTTTTTACTGTATTAGAGTTATTGTGGTTCTTTTTTTTCTTTTATTTTTCCCCACATTTTCCTAGTTGCTGCCTAAGAGACCTATCCCAGAACACTTTCAACAATGTTAAAGTAGGAGATTTGGATTAAAAAAACAAAAGAGCTGTTGATCTTGATTGTGAAACCTTTTATTTTTTGAGGAATGAGCCACTCACATTTGTTCCACCAAAAATGACCTCAAAGGGATAACATCAGATAAATATTAAGTAAGGTCTGTACTATCTTGGAAATCCTTCAGGATCTTCCAGATTATGGAGGTCTCCAGCCCAAATGAGTTATAAATTTGGATGCTGTATCAGAGCAATACTTTTCAATAAATTAATTTGAACATGTCATTACATGTGAGTATTTCAGAGATACCCAGGAGTAGATATTACACACCATTTTCACTTGTGGGTTGTATAAACCAGAAATAGCTTTATGAATATTTGGGCAATGGTACAGAGCCAAAATCAATCAACACTGTGGTATGAGAGGAGCTTCTTTAGACACTAAAAACAATGAGGTTCAAAGAAGTCAGCACACTTACATTTAAGGGAGCACATCACAAAGCGAATTGGGTCGTCTCAGGGAAATATAAAAGCTTTATTCCTCTGAGATTTTTTTAAAAAAATACATAATTACTTCTTCCACCAAGCATGATTCTTTTAAATAACCTTCATTTTTGTCCCTCAGAAATGAAAAGAGGTTTACATTAAAAAGGCATTTCCTCTGACTCTCTGTCCTTGAGCAGCACAAAATGTAAACTATACCCTTCCCTTCTTCCTTTGAAGAAAAAGGAGTTTCAATCTTCTTCTGTGAACACGGTCCATTTAAATAAGGAGATGGAGTCCCATCTTTTCGATCAGCTTTCTTTGTTTGACTTGTCAGTAATAACACTTGAGCTGAAATTGTACAGGCGTCCCGCTAATTTAGTAATTATTGACACGGTGCTGGGCAAGAAATGATAGCAAACACAGGGAACTGTTAAGAAGAAATGAAATAAAAGATCTTCATATCATTGTTGAATAATGGTTGAGATCATTTTGTGCTCTAAGTAGGCCCAAGACACCTTTTTCCATTTTCTTGACACATTTATAATTTATGCTTTGTAATAGTTCCAAATATTTTTAGGACTCCGCACTTTGTTTGAGGATCCAGAAGAACTGAATGAGAATCACGCAGTGCACACACAGATGAGCGAGTGCTGTGACCCGCCATAGCTTTTGATTTAAGAATGATCCCTCATTTCTTTCTATCCCCCTTTCTTGTTTCTCAATTTACATTTGTATTTAGAGCAGCCTGAGCTCTGGCTGAGATCCTGTTGCCTGTGCTATTGACCCCGTTGCATGTGGCTGGACCCTGAGATTGCTTTTGGATTTCACCCTGTAGATAACATCATGGCATCTTTGCTTTGTTCAAACAGCTTTGCAGTGGCCTGGTGTGCAGAGGTTTTAGTATCATTTCAAGGAGGTGTGAGAGCTTCTTCCACAGCAATACAGCACTCTGCACTTTGTGTTGAATAATCAAATCTCAAAACGTGCAAGGGAGAGCATCCGGCACTGTGTTTGCTTCTCACTTGCTAGATGATCAGGCTTGTTAATATTAAATGTCCCTATAGAAGAAATTCACAGTTCACTTGTACATTCTTTATCCCTATTAAATTCTCCTCTCACTGGACCTTGTTAGAGTAATTTTCTAGACCTCCAATTCTTAAAACATTTATAAAACCTATTAAAACTTCTAAACAGTAGAGAAAAGACCCTGTGAGCTCACTCTTGCTTAAGGCCAGCCTGTATCTCAGCTGTGGATGAAAGATCTTCGTTCCCTTCAAGGAGCTCACATGCATAAATGCACAGAATTGTTTCTTCTCTTTTGAATTCAAACTTGGGGCCAAGTTATTGATGGTAAAATGTAGGTTAGCAGTGCTATTGTGATATTGGATCAGCTGGTGGTGGCACTGAAAACGTGCTGTTGGGGTTTGATGGAGATGTCAGATATTTCTAGCTTCGTGATTGTCGTTAGGTAGACCCACATCTTCTTAATCACAAGGGTGTTTGTGGACTGGAATAACAAAAAAAACATTGCAAAGATAATATGTTGGGGTACCCAGGACTGATTATTCCTCACTGAACTCTGGTTTTTGAAACAGGAGGCAGTACAGAGCACGCAATGTGTGATCTTTAAAAGCAAAGGCCTTAATAAAAGGAAATAGAGAGTAAAGTTTTAACGGCAAGATTATATCAGCGTCTGTGCAATGGATTACATTTCAACACAGTTGTATATTGATTTATACGTGAACTAATATGAAAGCTGTTCTTTCCAATGTTGGTCCCCACACTGCTAATAGACATGAAATGTGGGATTCTGCAGCGTTTGGGGACGTGAAACCCATACTTAATGACTGGTTAAAGAGGAGAGAAGAGGTTTATTAATGTCCAAACTAATGAGTGCTTCTCTTCTGTGATCACTGCTCTGATCGTAGCACGAGCCTGTCCTGCCTGCCCCAGCACCCTTCCACCTCACCCTAGAGCCATGCGCTATTTTAGAGGTTTCAATCTAGAGATGCTTTATAATCTCATATCAGGGTTTTTTCTTTTTTGTTTCTGTAAAGTCTCTGCTGCAAGAGGTTGCAGTGGCAGGAACAAAGCAGTAGAGCTGTATTACATCCTTGGGTGTTGCTAGCTAATCTACATATATCTGCTTGTATGCACAGATTATTTGGATACAAAAAGAAGTAATGAAGTAACAGATTTCATTTTAGACGTGGCTGGCTGTTGCCCCGAGGCTGCACCCTGCACACAGAGAGTTGTGGGAGCCACCCCTGGTACCGCTCCTAAAACCTTATCCTTTGGCAAATGAACAGCTATAGGCAATTTGTCATAAAATAGATGTTTAAATGTGGTTTTTAACGCAAACGTAAATGGGATTTTTTTTTTAAATTGAAATTGCCCAACCCGTTTGGAAATCCCTCTCTTTCCCTTGATTCCTGTACACATCCAAGCAAAGATATAGAGTGAGTCTTGATGGTTTTGTGTCGTTAGATAATGTCTTTTGGATCACTTCAGGCATTTTCTTTCTTTTGTTTTTTAACCCAGGACATTTGCATAAGTTGTTGGGGTTTTTTTGCATTTTTTTTTCCTTAAGCTTACATCAGTTCGTAAGCTTTTGAGGCAGTTTAGGGATGGAAGGGGAAAAAAGAAAAGAAATATCTTGAAGGAATTTCCTGAAAGAAATTTCAGAAAATACTAAAGAAAAATACATATCTGTTCAAGTGCACACCCTAAAAGGATGTGTTGGGTTTTACTAGTGTGTGTGGCACTATGTGCATACGAGGCTGTAAACGTGCTTTCCTTTTATGCCCGTCCTCTTCCAGACTCTGTTAAGATGTACATTTTTTAATCATTCCCATAGACTACAAACCTCACTCAAGTGTTTCAAAATTATTTTTGTTTGTTTCATTTATGTGTGTTAAGTCCAATAAAATATTTGTCAGAGCTTGGATACAAATTGGAAATGGCCTCATCAGTGAATGGAAACAGAAGATGTAGCAAAGAATCATATTAAAGAAAAATTTGTATAATTTTCAGACAAAACCTGAAATGAAATCTGTTTACTAACCCACCAGCTGTCACTGCTACTTCTAGTTGCAATGTATTGTGTACACTGAGCTATACACTTGCAGTCACAGGCATTACTGTAAGGTTTCTGCTGGGAAACTGAGCCTAATGCCTTTTCAACTTCTATTTTTTCTTTCTGAATGAGAAATATAATTTTAGTGCCTACATGCTTTCTGATTTGCTGCAACATTTTTTTTTTTACATTTTAAAGCAGATTTTATTTAAAGCAAACGAACCAAAACCAGGGTCTAACGTATTAAAAAATTATAATCAAGGTAAAACTTAAATGGCACTAAAACACACAGAATACTATTGCAAAATGTCCATGGCTATTCTGAACTCTTTCAAGATGTAGATCTTTGCAAGTAAGAAGAAATCTAGGCTGTGTTCTTGCCACTTATTGCCTCTCTCAGTTCACTGTCTGAGATCAAGTTCATCGACCTGCGATGGACAGGACACAGTTAGTGCCCCACAGTGTTTGCTTTCTAAAAAGAAACACCAAGGAGATTTCTATTTGTATGAGGAAAAGAGTAAGTGTTGAGTAATCCAAGTACTAGAAATGTTTTAGACACACAATTACAGATGCTCCGAGCTAAAGCACATAAGTAGAGTCAGTGCCTGAGGCACCATGATGAGGACTTGGTGGCAAAATGAAGAACTAAATGCAGAACTTCTGCCTGCCTGTACAGAGGAAAAAAAATTAAAATTAAAAAAAAAAAAAAGAAGAAACTTTTATTTAGGCTTGAAAAAATATTTTCCTGGGATTTTGAATATATTTCTGTGAGAAAAAAGAAATGAATAAAATTTTGAAATATAAAGCCTTTTAAGCTGCAAAATTAAAATAATTTTATTTTGGCACTGTCAAAATGAAACACACTGAGTTCATTTCAGTATTTTTTCAAATGTTTGTGGTGAACAAAATATTCAGCTAAACTGGGGAGAATATGCAGAATATCTCTAGTTTTTGCCAGACAGTTTTGCTTGCCTGTGCTTCTATTCTGCTACATTTATTCCCTAGTCAACTTTCTGATTCAGAGACCACCTAAACCAAACCAGGCTTTAGCATTGCTTCCAGCACATTCAAACCAAGCTCCTAGAGAAAAAGGAAATTTTCTGGGCTGTTACAATGGTCTCTTTTCCCAAGACTACATTCATACTAAGGGAAAAAACTTCATAAAGTCCTTCATTTATGTGCATGCAATTTTATGTGCTGAAACAAATGTGGTCTTTAAACGGGGTGCATGGTGTAATCAAACCCACTTGCTCCGTTTGGGCTGTCTGTGCCTGCGTCTTGTTCCCACTGTGGAAAACTAACCACATCCCCTGTCCACATGGGCAGCTAATACCGCACTAGCAGCACCGCATAAATGCAGTTGCACCCACACAGACAGGCTGCTTTAAAAAAACCCATGAATTTCACATTTTTCCCTTTATCTCTAAAATAACATTGCCTGGGTACCAGCGTGGATAGATGCTGCACTTAATACACAACAGATCAGTTATGGACTTGCCTGAACTCTCTGACCCAGGGGATGGAGCGTGAGCATAAGCAGAAAGAGGCAGAGGGAATCAGCAAACTTAATTGTTTATATCCCAAATATAAATACCCATATATAAAAAAACACCCCCTAAACCTGCAATCCACCCGTACCGACTGGTCCTTTTTCATCTTAATTTTGAACAGTTGCTACTCCAATTAAATTCTCCCACCTAGCATTTTCAAACAGCTCTCAGTTGTTTCAGCAAACTCTTTTAATGGACAGCTGTTTTTGACAGCTCCTCCTGATTTGCCAGCGCTGTGTCATCTGCCAGAGCAGGAGGACCCATTTTGTATTCTGCTGCTGGCACTGAGGGGATATGTAAATGCACACATGAATCAGTTGTCACCAGCACAGACACACTGTGGCGAGATGATCAGAATGTGTTGGGAGTTTAGTTGGCTTAAAGTGGGAGGAAAAAAAAAAACAACAACCCCACAAAATAACAAAAAAAACCCCACCACGCTTAGATTTCTTGAAGTGATTTTTTATTTCAAGTCTCTCCAGTTTATTTTCACTTTGTGGAGCTTGTTAGATTTAGTTCAGGAGAGTGCAATCTGCTACTCGCAAATCACCAACCTGAAACTCCAAAGTTTAGGAATTATAGAAGCATTTCAGGTAAACAGCGTCAGAACTTCAGCTGCACAAACAGAATTTTATATAGGGCTCCACTTTTCAAACATTTTAACCTCTTTGAGAGAAAACTTCACGTTCCCATGAGCACAGCATGGAAAGAAAGTTTGTTCAGCTTCCCAAGGCTTTCTGGTAAATGCTCTGCAGTGTTTCAGCCAGCAAGCTCTCAGTTTAGAGCTTGGACTTCACGCTATATATGTATATAGTCAATCTATGAGGTATAGGAGAAATACAAGTGGGGTTAGCTCTACCGAATTTACTGCTATCTTCCCAAATGCCCTGATGGCATAGCTCAGAGAAAGCATTCTCTCTGTGGTGACAAGTGAGGGGACAACCATTTAACAGTCCTCCTGCTGGCCTTCATTCCTCTCGCCATTACAGCCTGCTGACAGCATCAGATGCTTCTCCAGTTAAACAGAATGCATGTGGGATATACGTTTAGGAGATACTTTGAGGTTGGTTGTGGAGGTTTGGGATTGTTTTGGTCAATATCTGCAAATCTGAGTAACTAGTATGAGGTTGATCTTTGGTTTAAACACCCAAAGAAAGTGACAGGATGGTTTGAAGTCCTGAAGACCTCCAGCTCCTATTGAAGTTTGAATAAAAGCAAGCTTTAGTGCCTAAATATTTCTGTTAGAACATCTGCATGTTTGAGTGCTGCTGCTGACACAAGAATGTGTTGAGCAATTGAGATCCCAATGCCAAAGACACATCTACTCCAGCACCTCACATGCATTTTCTTCTCAGAGATGCACAACTGTTAGACTTGACTAATGATGATGTATCTCGTTTCTAGGTTTAGAAATTGATTAGTGAAAGTCCTGGTGATGCTGAGGTTTTTTGTAACAAAATAAGTAGATACAAAGTAAGTGTCATTGCTGGTCATCTTCAGCTCTGCTGTCTAGTGTTTGGTAATCTTTGATAGATGGCAATGCAAATATGATTCAGGTCACAAATGGAGTGAGGTTGGACTATCTCAGGACAATGTTGCTCTGCACAGAGTATCACTACTGAGTAGCTTTGCAATGGCAGGTTAAAGGTTGGAGGACCCTTGGACAGAAGAACTGGATGGCCATCTGTTGGCAGAGATCACTTGGTCACCTCAGTGGGAACGGCATCCCGGCCCTGCTGCAGCCAGGCTCAGAACTTCTGCTTCTGTCTCAAAAGCCACAGTTCTCAAAGAAAGAGGTAACTCTTCTTGAGCAGCTCAGGTTGGAAGAAATCTTATGTAAGAAGGAAGGAAAGGTAAATTGATAACAGCACATGGTCTAGACGCTGGAGAGAATAGCAAAAGGATGAGAGCTAAAGTAAACAGAGGGAACTTTTAGTCGAGGTAGTGAAACATCAAAAAATGTGTGTGTCTGTGTTTGTGCATTGTGGGTAGGGGTTAAGTACCCGAATGATGTGTTAGTCTGTTCCTAGGTGGGTATGGTAAAATGTTTAATAACAATGCGGAAAAAGCAGAAGTGCTCAGGAAACATTTCTGTCCTGTATTTGAGGAAAAGCCAAGGCACGCAGTCATACAGTGCTACGATGCTGCCGAAGTTTCTTTCCAAATTGTCAAAGCTGATAATTTTAATAACACCTAATGTGAACAACCTGCATTCAATAAATTTAACGGAGGTGGCCAAAGAACTGTCTGGATGGTTAGTGTTGATTTTAAATGTCTTGGAAGACTGGTGAGTTTCCAGAGGACTAGGAGAAATCTCATATTGTGTCAATATTTAGAAAGTGCAAATGGAGTGACCCAGGTAACAGGCTTAAGGAAGGCAACGTTACAAGTGCCAGTCAATGTGGGATCGTGGGAAACACTCTGCTGAGCTAACAAGGACAGTTTTGATGAGATTAAAAGTTTTTTGGTAAAAGCAGCAATGTTTATATCATATTGGGACTTGCATAATCTCTCAGTGATTAGCGCAGGGGTATCTTCTGAGGGAATCTGTGCGTACCCTTGAAAACGTAGTTCGATACTTTTAATCTATAAATCTGTAAGATAATATTTTAATGCTTTAAAACACATCCAGGCTTGTAACGTCTGCCAGCTATAGATTGCTACTAATGGGGGCTTTCTGGATGTAAATAAATGGTACTTGGTTTTCTTATAAAAATGCAATAAGACTGAAGTTTTACATTTCATGTAAAATAGCATTTTTGCTTTAAAGAATATAATTTAACTTGACACAGCTCTGTTGAGCTTTACAGTGGCTTAATCAAATACAGCACTGCTTTAAAAATAGGGATCGCTTCAAACAGTGGATTAAGTTATTGGTCTTTCACATCTCAAGTGCTGAAGCTCATTAGGTCTCAGTGTGAGAGCGAAAAGCAACATCATTTTAGCTCAGAGTATGTGTAATAAGAGTTAACTGACATGCTTCTGTCACATTGACAGTTGGGTGGGGGTTTTTACTTAAAAGAAAGCCCTTTTGGGTTTATCTGAGTTTGAAGAACCTGCTCATAACAAAAATCTGTGCTACTGAATAAACGAAAGCGTTTGATATTCAACATACATGCAGGATCCCTAGCATCTCAGAAGACCAAGTTCTTTCTCAGCTGTCCTCCTTCCCCTACTCATTCTCCAAAATCAATCATATTCTCGTAGTGATGTGACAGTGTGGTTTTATCCAGTCCTGGAAAACATCTAATTAAATAAACTCAGGACATAGGTGAGGTCCTGTTTGATGAGGCTATTCATTGACTACTGTATCAGCTGAAAAACATTTTCATATCCTCCTGTCTGCAAAAGGACGGACCTCCATAATCTCCAAGACAAAGCTCCTCACATGACTCTTGGTTTTGTGCTAATGAAGCTTGTGCCTCCTGACCAAGGAGCCAGTTCACAGGAAATACACCTTTTGTAACAGATTAAATCAAGTTTCTTTATACACAATAATCATTCTGTACCTCTTTGCTTGCTTATACACTGATCAATTGCTGATCGATGCTAATGGCTGCAAGGTCTGTTTTCCATCAGCATGCCTTCCTTCTTCTCTGGCACTTTCGCATGTCACTGTATTCTTCACGAGAGGCTTGTTGAAAGCAAAAAACTGTAAATCAATTGGTCTCCGTGTCGTAAACAAAAGCTCTTGGATCAGTCAGAGAGAGCCCTGGAGCACTGGATAGCAGCGCATTTTAGTTTTATCTCCAGCTTGTTTTATTCCAGAAGGTTGGTAAAACCCCAAACTTCCCTCTACAAACTAAAAACCTCTGCAGTCATGATGGACCATAGAGAAATGTTCTGTGTTCTGTTCATTCCTTCCGCTGAGGCATGCAGAATGAAGTCTGCTAGGCAAAACAAGAACACACAACTGGAAGCTGCATCAACCTCTGCTTTTTAAAGCTTTCTGATTTGTGTTATTTTTTTAATGTTATTTTAACCGGTAAATAGGGATGTAGCCAGTCTAAGACCCATCTTCAGTAAGTAAAAAACACATTGACTGTGTGAAAGGTGACAACATTGAGTGCTCAGAGCCAACTTCAGGCAAGACACCTATTTATGCAACTTCGGTGTTTGATGGTGTTTTCATTAGTTGGTAGATCCTGTGTGGTTATGTTTGGTTTTAGATGAATTTAGCTAAGGAAAATCAGTAGTGTGAATGGGACTAAAGGAATGAAATACCAAGTCATTATTAAGAAAAGTTGAAAATCTTTGTTCTAACAAATAATGTACAGGTCGGCTTTCTACAACAGCGCTTCCATTTAATGCTGGTTTATGGTCGTGTTACGCTTATTTATTAGAGGAAAAGTATTAGTGTGTTATAAGTAGATATGAAGTATCGTAGATGTTGAATAAATACAATTTCTGTTCACTGACTACCTATGACAACCTTTATGTATTATTCACTGTTAGGTATAATGTACCTAAACAGCAATTTGCCATTTATCAATCAGTTATAAAATATCCTAGTGTGAATCAGAATCTAAATATGTCCTGATTGTTGCAGAAAACTTTCACTTTGTGCATGCTTTATTGGAATTCTATGCTGTTTCAAAAATTCAGTCAAAAAATTAAAAAGGTAAAAAATACCAATTAATCCCACAGATTGAGCAGGCATGTTAAAAGCTGGAAAACTATGAGATAATCTGTTGTTATTTCATGACACTGTAGATTTTATTAACATGGACTACTAATCTTTTCTGAGGTGCTAAAGTGTTTCAAGCCTTTGTTAATATAATACAACTCAGGATATAATCCAGATAATTCAGGAAAAACAGAAAAAATGAAACACAAATAAGGAAAAATTTCACCCTGCTTGCAGTGTTTTCCCTTCCCTACTTCCTCCCAAAAATGACACCTGGAATTGCAAGTTAATGTAGCTTTGCAGTCTGATATGCCAGGGGAAGCTGACATGGGGAAGCCATGGATGGGTTTCCATCATCAGCAGAATCACAAGAAAAATGCCTCCCCCTTTTGGAGAATGATGCCTGGCTGGCTTGCTGTTCCCCACGTTAAGGTCCCTAAATCTGCCTTGAAATAGTAGGACATTTCAGACTGGAGGACACTACAGGCACATATGTTGAATATAGATTTCATAATGTTCTTTCCATAAGCAGCGCAGAAAACCCCAGCCATGGTTAGTTACAGTCAGCAGCAACATACAACATTCAACAAACAGAGAATGTCTCTCCCTTTCTCCCAGAAAATCCGAGCAATGTCTTCTGCTGCCTACTGTCAACACCAAAACAACTGTCCCATAGTCCTATAGTCTTAAAACTTCCTTCTAATTCTGGCATGTCTTGAGAAATTGTATTTTCAAATTGTTATATATTAAATGGCTGAGTAGAGGAGACATTTGCCTAAGATTTCTAAAATGCATTCCCCTTGCTCTGTGTCTAGAGAATTGGATTTTTGGCAAGTTTCAGTAGTTTGGCTTTGCAAGTAGAAAAAATAAAGACAGCATTAATAATTCTTTTAAAAATATTCAACTACTTTTGAAATGGTTTGCTATTAAATATGTGCCTTGTTTGGATTTGCCAAAAATTCTCTATGGAATATCTCACATATGAATGACTTTTGGCTTTGCCATGTGCTGTAATGAGAAAATTCCAGGTAAGGTTGTGCTGCCAAAGAAATATTGATGGGATCAGAGGAGGTAGAGTGGTCGAGGTGGTGCAGCCAGGGACAGGCTTCAGCTGAGGCGCGATGCCAGCAGGGGCTGGGCACCTCAGGACTCAGCTGGATGTAATGGGAGTGGGAGGAAGGAACAGTCACTCACCAAGTTAAGGACAGATCTTGAAAGGGTCCGGGGTAACATCTGAAAGTAGAACTTGTTAAAAAGTGCTATCATTTTTAACAACTGGTTCGAGAGATGTGATTTTTACAGCTGCTGCTACCAAACCAGGTTATATATCATCTCCTGCACAACCATGGGGCAACATTCCCAGGACTGAGTGGAATGGATAGAATGGTGTGAGTTTGTATTGATATAGACCAGGAACATCCTTGCAACACGGGTGGCACAGGGACAGAGCAGGAAAATGATACGAGCGTCCTGACGGCATGAACTTGAGCAGGCTCTGGAGCTATGCTAAATGATGCCCTTCAGTTAATCCATCCAGCGTGGTGCGAGACAGAAAACTCTCCTGTCTGCTCTTGGCATGTCCCGACTACACAAACCCAGCAGGCCATGAAAGCATTTTTGTTTTTCATGTAAAACCAGGGACTACAAATTCTCTGTCTTTCTCGTACTTGACCAAAAATCCAAGCGCTTCTCTGCCACTGATATCTTGGTGCTGGTGCAGGGACTATGTTTCAAGATGCTCCAAAAGAACAAGAGGAATCATGTTTTGGCAGGAAGCATGATGGTCTGGGAGCAGTGGGGGAAAGAAAAGAAAGGCTCTGATTGACCGTGACACAGTGTACCCTAATGAACTCCAGTTGGGGGATGCAAGTGGCCACAAAAAATGTAAGTTAGAGAGGTCTGTGGTTATTTTACACTAACTTACATTACAGGACAGTATGGCCCCTGTATTTACCATAGCATGCTGCTTTAGCTTTCAGCTGAGGATTGAGGCCAGCGTGGCTACAGACAATATAAAAGTTTTCTTTGTAAAAATCCTGTAATTGAAGATCTCAAAGCATTTTACAGGCATTAATAAATAAAGCCTCAAACACAACTACCAGTATTTCAATCCCCAACGTTCAACAATGCTTGTAAGTGCTGTTATAATAATAACAGCTGTATCAATGCTCTTGCAATTCCAGAAATATTAATGGCATCTTCTCTGTCAACAACTTCCCCTCCTCCACGCCCTGCTTTCTCATGGGCAGGAAGCAAAACTTTGCAAGGCAAAGAGCTTGCTGGAGAGTTTCAGTCTTTTGGGATTTTGCTTTTGTGGGTTTTTGTGTGTGTCCAAGACAGGACACCAACCAACTGGAGTGTTTGCTTGTACTACTAAGTGTTTTTCCTGATACCAAAAGCATTTGGATGGATAGGGTTTTTTTCTTACCTTTCTTACCGGAATGTCTTTGTGGTCACAGATAACTAATGAAGAGAACAAAGGAGAGACAATGTTGTAAAATCATTAGAAAAGAAAAGGGAAACACTGTTCAAACAAGTGCATTTTGCTATTACAATGCCATTTTCAGTCTTGTTTGCAGCTCCTACTGTTTCCTGCACTCGCTCTTCACTGGGGACAAAAAATTCATTAAATAGCTCTTCATTTTACAATATCAATATGTCTTAAGTCAAATTGTGCATTCTTTGCTGTTAATTTTCTTTTAAACACAAAGCACCATCAGAAAGTTTAGCTGCAGGGGGGCTACAGGCGAGAAGGGAGATACAAACATCCCTCTCATGAAAAATAATAGTCATAATGAAGTCTTTTAAAGTTTAAAGGAAAATAGGGGTTTTTTTATGCCAAGACTGTAAGACCTGTTCATTGATCTTTTCAAAGAAGTGACAACAATAGCGAGAAATCAGAATGAAAGAAAATGAAAGCAAGAGAATAAAAGCTGTAAAGAGTTGGGGTACAAGGAAGCAGCAATCCAGAATCGGGGGATATTGATGAAGCCTGGGATGCAGCACATGCGTGATCTCAGGAAAGGGCCTGGATGGGCTGTTGGCTTTGCTTAACCACCAGGTATTTTTACTGAGAATTTTTTTTTTCTTGTTTTATTCAAACCTCTGCTGATCTTGCTTACCAAGCTACTCACAGCTCATACATTTTTTTGGGTGGACTTGTTCTGTAGGTGGGAAGTCGTAGCTGGAACGGGCTATGCACAGACCTTGAACATTTTGCAGAAACTCAGCCTTCCACTGGGGTCATGGTGGAAGCGAGACAGGCACGCTGCCGCTTGGAAACACAGCGAGTTTTGTGATAGATGTTTGTGGTTGGAATCCAGATGAGCAACTAATGATTTGTGCTATGAATTTCTCCACTGGAATGTTTTAATTCACAAGTGACATGTGGTTCTCCTGACAATCAGGGTGAGGGGAAGAATGCCCATAGCACACAGCGTCGAAATGAAAATGTCAACAGTGTCCATGGTAAGAAGGCCAGAGAGAACCAGTGAAGAGATTTTTACGCAGTGTGTAGTTATGCAATTTAAATAAAATCTATATTCATTCTCGTTTCAGCAGGAAGAAAAATAGGAAGGGTTGTTGAAAAATTCAACTTGTTGTCTTTCCAGTGGAAATAGACAGAAACTTGAACATTTAACCTGAATTTCTTCCTTCTCACAAATAAAAACCACATCTGAGCTAATTCTACACATTTTCTGCACACTTGGTAAATTCCAGGTGTCAGAACAGGGCATCTTTTTGCATCACATACTGCATAAAATGGACATTCTCCCAAGTTCAGAAACCAAAGCCCTTGTGTGTGGCTTTGGTGCAGGAGAGACATTAATTCCTAAGCCTGCCGTTATGAAGAGAAAAATTTCTCTAATTGCTGGCTGAAGGAGAAGAGCAGTGGTGCCACTGCTACGACAAATCCATATTGAACATCATCTAACTGTGACCCTCAAAAACTCATTTGGAATGGAGATTTCAGTGACCTGATTTATCAGTCATACAGCACTGAAAAATACAGAAAGCTTATCATGGGAAAACATACAGCAACATGGGTTCATTGTTGTAGGATCACCAGTAGAAAGAAAAAACAAAGGACTATCCATGGTGAGTGAATGTCAGCACAGTCCATTGTTGCTTCCAAGAAAGGGGAAGCCATTGAGATGTCCAAGAAACATGCAGAGGAGCCAGTCCTGCTATCATACAATGAGGAGTCTGGGCTCCTTTTGGGCACAGACCAAAGAAAGTCCTGGAACAAGACAGATAATGAACTTGGGCTGTAAAATACTGTACACTGCTCTGCCATTTTGGCCGATGATCCTGTACCATATGTCAAGTGGGCTGCAAATTCCCATAAAGCAGCAGTTTGTTACATCAGACCTATAACAAAGGAGGTTGTAAAAGGAATAAATGGCAAGTGGAAGCTGGAAGGCATGCCAAATGTACAGCACGTGCTTATTAGTAGCAACACAGCCGCCAAAGGGAGGCAGGAGTTGCATATGGGACTAGACTTGTGCATGGGGAAAATGGAGAGTGGTGATGCTGCCAAAGGTTCTTTTCTTTTTGCTTTTTTGCTACTTTTGGAATACTTCAGACATTCTGGGATTTGGGGATGAGAGTTTTGTCTTTGTTTTTTAAACCGTGTTTTTGTATGGATTCATAGGAGACAAATCTGTTATTTTACTCTTTTCCTGGATCTGTGTGCACTGCTAAATCATCTAGGTGGTGTGTGGACATAAACAGTAATGTTCAGATATGAGTCTGGAAGGGCCAAGACACTGAGCCCTCTTAACACGGCCTCTTTCTATGGTATGAGAAACAGTCCCAGGCATCTTCAGCTAGGCCCATAAATGTTGATTTTTATAATGGCAATTACTGTAGCTTCCAGTGGTCCTATAGGCTAAACACTGTTCATTGAAAGCTTTTTAACTCGGTGAATGCCATTTCGCGTAAATCGCAATGTCTTATGGGAGCATATAAATTTCAACAAAATGTCATTAGTAAATTTAGAAATGTTTTAAGAAAGACTTTGGCAGAACAGTACATTTCAAATGGCCATTTCAAACTCACTTTCTTTTGTACTTTTAAATAAAATTAGAGTGGAATATTTCGGCTTTTTGGAAATAGAAGGTTCAGAGTAATTTGTAACAATTTCATGTTAACAGCTTCATTTCCTAGTAATTTTTTAAGCATTCAAGGGAAAGGGAGGTTGCTTTTACAAATACTAACTAAAAACACAGTTTTCAGTGTTGGAACTTCTGGCAGCATAAAAATTCTTCTTATTGATAGAGTTCAAAGGTTATTGGAATTGGCTTCTATGTTTAGACTGTGCTTTTTTTTCATTTGTCAACATTTCATTAAAAACATTGGATTTTTTGGCAAAATTATGATTAAGCACATTACTGAATTTCTCTATGGAGTTTAGGATTTCAGTGTATATGGAATGTAACAACTGACATATGAAAGCATCATGTTGCCATTTAAGTGATGCATGTTGTATGTATATAAACAAAGAGCAGATCCCAGGCAAGCTGCATTTGAGGGCCAGTCATTTATGCTCCAGAATCATACATCAGTTTTAACTCAAATAGTAATATTTCACATAAGATGTAGACAGAGAACGGGTGTTTCAACTGTTCTCCCCATTTGAGTTTTTGCTTCTGTGACAAAAGCATATTTTTATGGGGCTCCTCTTCTTCTCTTTTATGCTCTTCTCTGCATGTTTGTGAATGTGTTGATGTATGTGCAGGGAGGCGTGTGCCTGGAGTATATTTTTGTGTGCACCTCTGTACATGAACATGTTCTTTGGATGGGAGAGCTAGTGCTTACTAAATATCTGTCACATTTTCAGGGAGCCAGAACATCCACCATAAGGACTGGCAGTTTGGAGATGACACGGGTTTAATTCCAAACAAATTACACGTTCCTGGCTTTTTATTTGTGAAAGATATTTGTGGTATAGTTCATAAATTTAGTGGTGTACCCTACATTATTGACAAATTCTAATAGCAGTCAGTAAGATATGTAAAATAGACATTTGTAACTATTTGTAAGACAAAGGTTATTTTGCACGGTGTTGAGTAGCATCCCATAGTAGCCTCCAAAGACTTCTGAAAAATAGCCCAGATTTTACATGCTATGTGTTAGAGTCAAAATGAAAGTGCAATAAGTGAAAAAACACTTGAATTTTGCTTACTGGCTCCCCTTCCTTCAGAGAGGATTCAAGGATCTTTTTGGAGTCCTTCCTTTTGCAACCAGATATTCAAATTTACCATCACACACCAGTGTAAAAATGGAACATGGCATGATGAAAAAAAGGCTGGGAAAGTAAGAATCTCCACATGAAGTTAATGCAAGCAATTTTACCTTAATGAATAATTCCATTCACAGTACTAGTTTTGTTTTGTATATAAAGTTTTCTAAGACCAAATCCTAAATTCTAACATTTTCAGAAGTATTTGGCTGAATCATTATTTCCCAATAAAAAGAATGAAAATGTAGGGTTAAAAATAGTTACAATCAGTTGATTACTAAGGGGGAAAAAAAAAAACAACAAACCAAAACAAAACACCCACTTGGCGGTTAAACTTAATCCTGTCTGGCCATAACATGTTAGCTTTTCTCCTGTTGAATAATATTCGATTGATTTTACTCAGACTATTTACAAGTACAGTTCGCTGACATTGCTGGTTGAACTTCATCAGACAACACGTACTCATTTTAGTCTCATTTTAGTGATAGTTCCTCCCATTCACACCAGCATTAAAGAAGGAGCTGTGTTTAAACTTAACTGTTTGTACATTCCTGGACCTAAGGACATAACTTCCTACCTACATGTATCCTACAGAAAGGCAAAGCTGAGTTGTTTAGACAAAATCCATGAAAAAGAAATAATAGATAGACATCAGAGAAATCACAAGAGGCTGAAAGAAAAAGGAGACAGAAAAATCCATTACAAATGAAAATAATAAAGTCTCTTAAAATTTAAGGAAAAAAAATAGCGGCTCATTTTGTACAAAGATAGTGAGATGTGTTCATTGATCTTTTTAAGAGTCAAGAAGAAATTGGCCAGCAGCTGAATAAAAGAAAATGAAGTTCCATTAATACAATCCATCGAAAGACAACTTGGGTAAATTGATCAATGCAGCACAAATAATTTCTAACCTTTCCCCTCGTTGGAGAAGATGTTTGGGTTTTTGTTGTGTTTTTTTTTTCCTCCCAAAGAGTGTAAACAGTATACATCACCAATTTCAAATGGTTTTTAGATGGCTTTTCTAGCAATAATTGGAGAATTTCTGGAACTAAGCATGGTAATGGCTTTTCTTCCATTCCTCTCCTTCATCGCACCCTCATTGCCTTGAAGAACATCGATACATTGAGAAAGTTTGAGGGTTTTTCTTTTCCACTTTTTTTAAACTCTCTATCATTTTATTTCCTTCTCTGCCTCCCCCTTCAAAGAACTTTTAAAACATCAAGCAGTTAAAAAACTGATGCAACCATCACTATGATATCTGCATGCTTGAGAGAAGCTTCATATTGACTGAAATGCAGAACGAGCCCAAAGGCCAGGAGAGGTTTAGTCCTTTAAGTCCGTAACAGCTCCTGCTCCCAGCCTGGCCCTTCACCTCAAACAGTAAAGCTATGGCTTGTAGCAGTGGCGTCCTTTCATTTGAATTCTTTATATCAGCCAGATGTCAGATATCATATGCAGGAGAGAGCATCTGAGACCTGAAACTGCTGCTACACAGGTGCAGCATCCTTTACCCAGAGGAACGATATGAGGTCCAACTTCCCTCTTTCTGGAAAAGTGAATATCCTCAGCTCCCAGAAACGTGAACAAGAAACAAACATGTTCATGGTAAAATAAATCTAGAAACACTAAGTGTTTGGAGATATTTCTTTTCCAACTCAAAAAAGATCTCTGAAAATCAAAAACATGAAAAACAAACTTTACACTTGGGATCTGGCATCTCCCCACAGCATAAAGTGAGAGTATAAAGTTATTCTAATTTTGTTTACTGGGATAAAATGCTGTGATTTGCATTGAAACCACAAAACAACAATTAGAGTGTGGTAGTTAATGACACAACAGAAACCAAGCAGCACCTTTTGGAATGGGATGTAACCCATGGCTATATAGAAAGCTTTGTACAGCACCCATGGGCTTCAGTGAATGAAATGGGCTTTCGCACGTGCTGCAGAATGTCAGAACAGGAGGTTTTGTGGTCGTATATCCAACACGCACTCCATTTTATAAAGCTGCATCACATAACTCAGCAGTATGATCATTTTCTTCTCTGTGAGCAAGTTGTCTCCTACCCCTGAGACAGTGCTTCATGCGGGTCAGGTATGAAGTTATGTGAAGGTCAGCATGGGAAAGATCAAACTACACCTGTCTAGATCACACCCCCTCTGCTAATGAAAAGGTACATTCCCTGCCTGGCTTGCACACATAAATACTTAGTGAGATCTTGCACAGGATGGTAAAATGTTCCACAAAATGATTGGGTCCTAAACTCTGCAGAGAAGTCTCTGAAAAAAAATCATTATCAAAAACATTTTAATACAGACATCTTTCCGATACAGCTTTCACTGCAGGCAAATATTTAAGCTCGTGCTTAAGCATGTTCTGCTATCGCATCGTTGAACCTGCAGAGGGGCATTAGTGATTCAAAACAGGATATTATCCACTGACAGATAATCATTGTCTGCCCAGGAACTTCTCGTTTTACAGTACAGCTGGTGTCTATCAGCTGTGTCAGTGGTGCAGGGAGACTTGTACAGTTTAGAGGGGTTTTTTAGAGAAAATGTAAATATCAGCAATCACCATTTGAGTAAAATTAGCAAGAAGCCAAGACCTTCTTTGCTCCTTTATAGGAAAGACTCACTTTCCTTGTCCTTTATTCCTTAAGTTACCCCTACATGGAAGTATTCAAATGTCTTTGCATTTAAATCCTAGAATATGCTCTAAAAGCTTAAATCAGTTATTTTAATTTTTTGTATCATCAGACATATAAGTATACATACACGAGAAAAGCAAATAGATTAATTAAAGGAAGTGTTAAATGAGATGTTTATAATTTTCATACAGAGGGAATTAGCTTGACTTTTAGCCTGAGGATATCGCATCACGCAGACTTCTTGATGCATCTGCAAGACACACACAAATAAAGAGCTGCTTTTCTTCACAAACCCAGTGAACTTCAAATTTTACAAGGTTGTGTCCAGCAGTGAAGTTGAAGTCACAAGGGATTCTGGGAGCTAAGATCACACGGAAGATGTTTTGTTACATGATGGGAAAACTGGGAAAGACTGAACTTTCAACCTTTTTTGTGAAAGTGTATGAATACAAAAATCAAGCTGATATACAATAGCAACTAATCATCGAGGAAGACAATTGTTAGTGACTTATGAAAGAAATCTCCAGCAGATAAGAAACAATTGGAAAATATTACTGTTTTTCTGCACCTACGTTATTTAAGCTTGGAGAGCGGTTTTCCTCAGTAAGCTTTATGAGACAATCAGGGGTGTTAAACAATAAGGAAATCAGGTCTTCGCCTCTCTTGGATTTTTGAAAGAAAGGAAAGAGTATGTTGTTAACACTTCGGGACCTTTTCTGCACAGCACAAGAAATCCGGAGGTAAGTAATGACGCCGTCACTGTCAAGCACCAGGAGGGGCCAGAACCAGGGGATAGAAATGAATATGTGGCCTCTTGGATCTCCCTTCCCTCAGAGATATCTCTGCCAAATAGTTGCATTTACATTTGAGTACCTTACCAGGGAAATCTCAAGGCCTTCCTGAAAGTAAATTTTCTGTAGATTGTATGTGAATCAACAGACAAAACCAATGCAGAGGGATGGGCATTAGCAATGGAAAAGCTCTTCTGAGCTCTGCCAAAGTGGAAGGTTCTTTTTTTTCCTCGCCACTTTCTTGAGCTGTGCTGATAGACAGCTCTCTAGTCAGACAAAATCTGTTCTGTGTTTCTGATTCTGACCCGAGTATAAAATATTCTATGCCACTCTACTTGCTAATACCATAATGGATTTTTTTTTGCTTCCTCTGTTTTCCCACGGTGCCTGGCAGCCTTTTCTCTGCTCTCTCTCTTAGTTTAGGAGGTGGGCGATCAAGACTACCTGTCAGATAAATTGCTATAGATTCATCATTCTCCATCTCTGTCCCAAAGAAGCAGTCACACATCTGATATTAATCTGAACACTACATTCTGTATAATAAAATATCTCATGAAAAAGCTTTCTACATCATTATGTGTAAGGATGACAATATTAGTCATCCAGTGGCATTTGCACACCTACCAAAATCCTTGGAACTTTTCTTACATGGAATCTGTTAGGTTTAATGAAGCTTTTAACTTACTGCATTAAACGCCCCCCAACCCATAAGATGGATGTAAAGTCATTATTAGATGAAGCCCCATTTGATCTGGCAACAGGTGGAATTCCTAAGAGGGATTTACAACTATCTCTGTCAGTTTGAATTAGAAGTACTGAGTCCAGAAGTATAGATTTTCTTCTAATAAACGTAAAGTAAGATAAATCCATCCAGAATCTTACCCCACTTTGGTACACCGTCACAGTTATTGCAGATTCCAGCAGGGAGACCGATATTTAAGGTCTAGGTAGACTTGAGGTAGTCGTGTAGAACGAGGGGTGAGTGAAGGGTCAAATTGCAGTAAGTAGAGACTATATACTGAGTTTCTTTCCATTATTCTCCATTTTCTGTTTATGCCATAAATTTACCACTTTGTCACACAATGTTGGTTATTACTTTTCCTTTTTTATCCTTGTCTGTTAAATTTAATAGAAAAATCCAATTATTATGTAAATAGAGCCTTGCTATAATTGTCACAGACAAGTTAGCATAACAATGAAGAGCAGCAACTTTCTGAAGTCAAAGAAAGCGCTGATTTATAACAGTCTCTGAGGTGTGATTGATACAGAATGTTTTGAAGGACTATTTTCAACATTGCTGCTTCATTTTACAGCCAGCTTCTTCAGATCATCCCAGCTGAGGCATGTTTGCAAAGGAAAGTTGCTTTGGAAGAGGGAACTTTCCACAAATTCATTTTCTTTTCTTTAAAGACGAGGGGGGAAAAAAAAAAAAGAGCCTACAAAAGCCATTATTTAAACAACCTTCTTTTTAAAATGTTTCCGGCAGATGTTTATGTAGAGAATGTGCTGGAGCTCCTTCAGTAAGACACAGAAGTGGCATTTCTTGAGGGTTTTAGTTGAAGAATTTGTCTTTCACATCATGTCTTTAAACATCTGCAAAAGGCAACAGAATCTTTATTATCCTGCTAACTTGAAGAAAGGCACAATGCACAGTCCTGAGTCCTTTAAAAATGGTATTTAATGGGACTGACAGATGAGAAATATCTAGCTCTAATGTTTTCCTTCAGTAGAAATTCACCTCTTGACCTTATGACTCCAGAGTATGGCTGCTGCCTTCTAAAAAAGAACATTTCCTTCCATTCAGATGTGCTTTCCATGGTTTTGTTGTTTTGTTTTTCCTTATTGCTCACTTATCTGCTTTAGGGGAAGGTATCATCGTCAGGATTCAAAGAAAAAAAAATTATAAATACTGCAAGCACACTTGTGCTAGGTCTGTTTACAGCACTTGTGCTTCCAACCCTCTTTTAATTTCCTCAGTTGGATATTTTTCTTTTTCCTTACAAAAGTCGAAACTGCCTTCTTTTCCTGCCTTTTAAATGGATTTTGAAGGAATGGTATAATTCACCTTTCTTATTCCTTTCCCTGAGTTTGGTTATTTGCTGCTGTGCAGAAAATATGGACTGGGACCATTACTGAGTGCTGCCCAGGTTGGCCTTCTTACCTTCCAAAGTAACCTTTCTAAGAAGAATTCCCTCTATCTTTTGGTTTTCTGCTTTGTTTCAGGTTCTTGGCAGGGGGGGCAGGTTTGGCTGTGGGTTTTTTCACTCTCCACTGTATTGTATTTCAGTTGTCGAACCTTTTTTTTCCCCCCTCCTTCTTCTTTTTCTCTTTTCTTTTTTATTTTTTTCTCCCTCAAGGGTTTTCTCTGGGAAAAGTTTTCTGGGCTTCCGTCCAGGCAGTGTCACAATTCACAGCTGTACTGTTTGATTCAAGTACTTCAAGCTGCCAGTGAGGTAGAGCCAAATGAGATTAAGGGCTTTTTTATTAAAGCAAGCACCCGCATGTGCTGCTATGGTTAAGGCTACGTCAGGTGTTCCAATACGAACCCCAATTTCTGGAGACCTTTAGTTCTCAAACATAAAATATTTATGCCAGGCTGAAACCTGACCTAGATATACTCATCTGGGAGGAGCTGTAACTCTTTGGAAAAGAAATGGTTTGGCTTTTATTAAGTTACAGCTCAAAGAAAGGAAAATGTACTGATTTCAGGATAAGCAGCTAAAAAAAAAATTTAAAAAAACCAAAACCAACAGAGAGTGAGAACGATACCGCTATGTATGTTAAAAACAGCAACAGGCATAAACTAAATGAGATTCCCCTTGAATTTTAAGGGAAGGCATGCTTTAGGTAGCAAATAATTCTTCTGTTAGCTTCCTTCCCTGGCACATGATGGATTTGAACCCTCCGTGCTGGTCATACTGGGATGGTCCCGCACTGCCTGGCCCGTCGCCGCAGAGGGACAACACCGGTAGCACTCCTGCTGTCGGTCCCTGCCTGCCCTGTTCTACCTGCTGCACCCCAAATGTCACCGCTGAGCCCAGCCATGCTGCCCAGCAATTTTAATTTATTTTTTTCTATTGGGATAAATCATACAGAATTGGTGATGTGAAACAAAATACCAGCGTTTCTTCTGATTTCTAATGTGAGCCAAATTCTGAACCTGCATTTCCACAGAGAAATGCATCTTTAAGCTCCCTTTCCTTTTGAAAAACACCCAAATTAAAATAGTTCTTTTTATACTGATTCTTACCTTTTGTGTCAACATTTGCAAACATAAATGAATTGATACTTTAAACATAAACATACATGGAAAACATGATGTGCTGAAGTAGAGCTGACCATTAAAAAAAGAAAGAAAATGAGAAGCTTTACAGAAAAAAACCTAAATCACCATATAAATTTTTTTTCCATAACTTCGGGCCAGCAAATTGGATCAGAAAGTTCTGAAGGTTATTGACATTTAAATTTTTAAATTCTCAGACAGGAATAACCTTCTTCAATATTAGGTCTCTCCTCCTTTCTCCTTTTTCTCCAGCTGTGTTACTAAGCATCACACGTGCTTTGACAAAGCCTCTGCACACACACTGACAGAGACAAGCCTTCATGCTTTCAAGTCAGAGGTGCTTTTGTATAAACATACGTCCAGGACGGCACTGTGGCTGGCAGTGAGAGTTTAATTCTCTGCCCAGGAGCTGAGAGACACCTGCAGCTCTGTGTTCTCACTCTAGGGGCCATTGCAGGAGAGGGGTATACCTGGATTTAGGTGTAAGGAGTAACTTCAGCTGAAGAAAATCAAAGCAAAATCAATTCTTGAGAGTAACTTCTTACATATTGGGCCATTATTTAATTTCCGATCTCCGTTTTTTAATAAAATAAATCACTGGTGAAAAAAACAAACAGAACATTTGGAGTGATTTTTAGTTAAAGCTGAGTTCTTTGATTTCATTAGGAAGGGAGACTAGAGCTAAACCTGTAACAAGTCTGGCATGTTTGCAAAGCTGTAATGCAGTTGTTCTGCGAGTCCTCGTGGTCAGGCATTTTTAGCCATTTCCTGGATTTTTCATTTGTAACCTAACGGTATCAAGATACAAATACCCTCATCTCTGCTGCCCGTGTAATCTCAACAGGGATTCAAGACTTAAATGCTGAGAGACTGCTTAAGTCTACAAGGCTCTGAAATCAAAGGCAGCAACATTAATATTCTGTGCAAATGTGAAGAAGCCATGAAAGCTCTGTTTGTTGCTAAAGAAACCAACTAAATCAAACAAGTTGCAGAAAACAAAGACTTGTATAATTGTTTTAATTAAAACTGCTACTTATTCCAGCAAAACTGACGCACAGTCGCGCTCTTGAAATATTTCTTGCTTAGACTTGCTTACTCAAAAGCTATTCTTAACAAGCAAAGTAAAACATTGCCCAGCCATTTTCCACTCCCCTTTGACACCAAAGCTCCTAAACAAATTGCAAGAAACCCATGCAAAACTTTGTGATGTTTACTGCAGATTTTATCCAAGAGGAATTTCTGGAACTCGCCATTCAGCTCCCAAAGCAAGTTATCTCAAATGAAATGTAACGCTTCTTAAATCTTCAAAGAACATCATGGCATTTAGCCATAAAGCTCACTGTGACTTTAGAAATTCAAAAACAGCATTAGTGCCAGGATCAGACTGCCCTACATGGTTATTTTAAGTCTTCAGGGACACAAGCATGCTTTCTTGAGTCTGAGCCCTCCATACATTCAGTCTCCAGTAAAAGTCAGAGCAGCCCAGCCGCTGCTTCGCCTTTCACCAGCTTCTGAGCCCCTTCACCTCTTCCCACCCCACAAGGTTATTTTGGCTTCTCAAAATAAGATACAGAAGAGACCTTGGTGGTATTTCCTCAGCTGCTGGAACCATTCGAAGCCTCTCATTCTTAACACGGTACAAATATATCTCAGTTTTAATTGAAGGAGATTGTCTGACCCTTCTACAAAGCAGTGTCACACGAGGTTCCTCTATTTCTTGTGACCTTTCCAATGCTCATAAGGCTTTTAAGTGTGCAAGTTCAGCTTAAATTTTAAATCCTTTGTCTTCCCCAAGTATAGGTTGGCTTCCACTGAAAAATTTGGGTCCACCTTTCACTCCTAGTGTGTGAATCTAGCATGTCACTGTGTGGTGAAGAGGCAGTTGTAAAATCTGAACCACTCTTACTTTCTCCTCTCCAATAACCTGTTCAGATACTGCAGTGTGGCTTCAGCTTGTCTTTTATCTTCTTTTCTCAGCACTCTGAGGGCTCTTTATCTTCACTTTATCTTTTCTTGGATTTGTGTAAGTGAATGTTGGGGACCATTTTTTTTTGTACATTAGTTACATCATTACAAAGACCAACTTTTTTCCAACATTCCCAAGCATTAGCATTTCTAAGCTTGGCAGGGGGGTAGAGCTATTAGAAATATTCTGCAAGAAGCCATAATTTATCAATGAAACACTTGAATTTTTTTTCTAAATGTATGCTTTGTTGAGGTCTTTGGAGTCTCTAAAGGAGCTTACAGCATCAACTTTCTTTTTTTCTTTTCTTTCTTTTTTGTTTTCCAGTGAATAGGTAACTGATATAATTTGAATTTTTTTTGTACTAGGACCTGATCACCACCTGTTTGAGTGAAGAAACTGAGGAGTGTTTGAAACTAATGCCTTTGGCAACACATATTCCCTGCTCAGATTGTCTCACATCTTCAGCTTATCATATAAAAGGCTTTTCCAAGCATCGCCTGAGAACAGTGAAAACCTCATTATGAGCTGAAAACTGTTTGGGATTTCAATGTTGATAATGAAAATCTTATTTATGGAATTGTTGAATATGCAGATAAAGTCTTAAAAGCAACAGCCTACTAGACAAAATAATAGTTCAGGGGAAAAGGAGCAAGGCAATTACATCATTCCTATTTTATAACAGCCTCTTTCTTCCATGCGCATGTTGAAAGAGAGTCAAAGAACTGTGAAATGCAATTGTTTGTGGCATCTTCCAACCCGATTTCCAAACTCCGGTGGGTTTCCTGTATCCAGTGAACATTGTGGTGGTATGCAAAAGGTGTGATCTGTCAGACAGCGCTGAAGCTGTAGAAGCATTTTTCTGCTCAATAGCCTTTAGGCTCATGTAATGCAAGGTGTGATCCCCCACCAGAGAAGGAAGGAAGGAAAAAGTAGGTAGAGATCAAGAAATTCACATATTTTTCGAAAAGACAGGCTAGGTCCTCTCATGAGTGGTGGTGTCTCTGTGCTGGCAACAGAGATATGTATGGTAAATACAGCCTTCTCCAGCTAAAACCATCAGACACGTGCAAAGCCAAAACACATTGAACAGGGAGATGTGTGTTGTAGGGAAGAAAAGCTACACAGTTTCCTAACTCTCTACTTCATTACATGCTTTTACTCCACTGAAATCAGTAATCATGTCAGAATAGAGCTAGTAAAATATGAAGGGAAATAAAGCCCTTTAATATGAGCCTCTCTGCCTGTCTGTCCTTTTATATGGCACCTCCCAGCATAGTGCCTGAGTGCAAAGTTCTTCACCTTCATCTGATTTAAAACTTAAAATGGATGCTGTGAAGACACAGTAAACTGCTCAAGATGAATCAGTTGTTCAGATTAGCCTCACAGAAATGATAATGGGGTTCTGTGTTCACAGCTGAGTTATTTAAACTGTCTGGTTTGGTCCACAGCTTCCTTGGACATTAATAGGTTGACTGCTATGTCGCTGAACTTGGTGGATGAAAGGTCAGCCTTTGAAAAGCTAAATAAGGTAAGTGCAAACTGAAGCATGTTCCAGGCGATACCACGTACTCTAAATGCACTTGAAACCCCTCAGACTCACTGCTGCTCCTTAGCATTTTTTCCATATCTGATTTCAAAGTGGTAGATCCTTGGATCAATACTTTGATTTTGATCTCTCATCCACCAGGAGATCCGGGGGGGTTGCTCACATGTTATAAACAGATGCTCCTCCTGATGCATCTTGAGTAAAGAGGATTGAAAACTTCTTGGAAGATAGTTTTTCATCAGCAAATGCTGACTTAGATGAATTCAAAAGATTTCTCAGGACTACAGCAATTTTGCTGAAATTGCTGGGAAGCAACGTTATCAGGCAGGGACTCTTTTCTTCAACAAAGATGGAATGCTTCCTTTGAGTTTTGTTTGATTCTATTGTAAATTCTAACATACTATTGTGCACACCTTGAAATGATTAAATTGAAATGAAGAATTTGAACAGCATCAAGATGTAATGTTTTCAGCTGTCCCAAAACAAAAACATTTCAGTTAATGTAGTCTTGATGATCACTACATTGCAGCAATTTCATTTTTGTGGTACACTTGGCCATTTAGAATATTACTCCTGTTTGAAAGAAAAGGAAAGGTTGACATGTTATTTCCTGCAGAACCAGCAGCCCTCCTCTTCAGCAGCCCATGAGACAGATTGGAAAAGTCAGAGTAAGGGCATCTCTCTTCCCCTTCCCTAAGCCCTCTCCTTGATGCAGGAGCGTGGAGGGGAAGAGGAGGGAGCAGTATAAGGTCTACGTTTATCATCTATAGAGACAGTCCTTTCACACTTGCTTTCTTGAGTAGTCTTAGAGCACTAGGGGACAGAAGAACAAAATCTAAGCAATGCTGGGAAAGTTCTGTACATTTCAGGAATGTTCCAAAGTAAAAATTGGCTTTGGCAGTCCAAGTTTAGAGGCTTACCCTTTCAAAAGGCACCATCAATTAGTTTCTCAAGTTAATTCTGTCCTGTGTTTACCAGCTGGAAAGCTTGTTGTGCAATAAGAATAAATGTTTGTAGAATATAAATCATTGCCCGTGACTGGTTCACCATCTACAGAAAGCATTACTACTTGTTTTTTACTTGTTGTACGGTTGCAACTTGTTGTTGCAATCTCCTTATGCAATAGTGCTGAATGATAGACAGAGTCAGCAGCTTGGTTCAGACCTAGGTTTTTAGACTGTGGGAGTTACAAGCTGCAAAAACTTGTTGGGAATTTTAGCAGTGGAGGGTCGTCAACACACTTTGACCTGAAATGGAATAAAACTGTCCATTGCTAAGGGACCTAATAGCAAAGCTGTCAACATTACTCAAAAATATTTTTAAAATAATTGTCTTATAAGCCTTTACTATATTGCATTTCTTCCTGCTTGTTTGTTTTGTTTTGTTTTTCCCATAGGTAAAGAGGATGTAGAAAATACACCATATATGGAGAACTGTGAATCCTACCATGGCATTTGTATTTAAGGATCATTTAGTGGGAGGTAAGCGAATAGACTGTCGCTGGTGATGATTAAAAACAGTCCAATTTTATGTAAAAAAGGATAATAAAAATCCTGTCCTCTAAACCAACAAGTTAGTGATACCCAAGCCAGGAAGCTCAAAATCAACAAAATAAACCCTATTCCAAAATCTGGATTTGGTTATTAATTGATCGATTTCCTACCAATAAGAGCACACTTTCAGGCTGGTGGGCTTGATGAGAGGTACTTGAAAGCCCAAGCTGAACAAGCATGTGAAATATTTAAGGGCACATTTTTATATTTATTAAAAACAGCCTAAATAATTAAACTGGTTGACTCACTAGTGGCTTTCAGGCTCATGCCCAGAGTGAAAGGTCATGACCTGACATACCATGGCCCCACTTGGTACCGATGATTGACAGGAAAAGGAAATAAGTTGATATCTTTCACGTGGGAATCACAGCTTGTAGCAACTATGAGCAAGTGGGCTATTTGGACTTTGTGGGAAAAGTTAATTGTGTTATTATTCAAAATCTTCTTTCCCAAAGTTGGTTCGATGGTGATTTATTTACTTACGTGATAAAACAGCTGTGTACTGTAATAAAATACAGGTCACTTGCTGATGTTTAGTGCACAAAAGTGGGGATATGTTTAGTTTCTTTTACTTTGAACTTCCATTCATGCTAGGCAGCAGGGATGACTTTGAATTGTTGGGAATTTTCTCTTAGTCTATTGGAAATAATTAACGTTCTCATCATACTATATATTCTTCAGTGCTTAGTTATGGAGAATGAGGAAGGCACCATACACTGAAATATGAGCGGCTCTCCACCATATGCTTTCATTATTTCTTTATAATGATAAAAAGGGGCTGCATTCAGTGCCAGACAATGTCATGGCCCCAGAGATTTAAGTGGCCTGCATAAAAAAAGGAGAAAAAAGCATTTATGATATGAATGAGGATTTGAAATGGCTTTTTAAAAAAGGCCTAAGATCCACTTTCACCCTAAATTCTGAAATCACTTGAAAGGTGTCTAGATGCAAGCGAGTTTGAAGAATAGCAACTTTCCACCAGGCTCTGTTTTATGTGCAGTATCACTTCCATCTTGGCCATGCTTTCTTACCAGGTCACATAATTGTACCAAGCAATAGGGCACAGTCTAACTTCACATATTGTCTGATTTGTTCTAGCAATGAACCCTCTCATCTTTATCCAGCATACACATTCTTTACCCCAGTCATTTACAAGTTAGCTAAGCGATGCACTTTTTGTTTATCACTCTGAGTTGAGAAGTACAGTGGATTTAATATCAGTTGGCCCGTTATTGTGCCCTTCTGCTCATTCCCCGATGCCTGGAGTGTGGGATGGCGTGAGCTGCACCGGGGTGTGGCACCAGAGTTGGGTCGATAGAGCAGTCAGTCCTGGCATTTTCCTTGGACAATCTCCAGTGCGGCTTCTTTTCCTAGTCTTTCCTCATGTCTTATTCTCAACACAGAGCAAAGCATCTCTGCTTGGGAAGCTCTGGAAACTCTGCCGCTTGTACCACATATCTCCAGAAGAATTTTAAGCCTTAAAATAATCTGATTCTAACACCAATAAACAAGCCTGGTTAGACAGTAAACCAAGATAAAGGCTGCTTCACACAGAGTAGGAGCTGGTGGCATTTCTCCTGCATTTTTCAGATGTCATTCCTTCATATTTAACATCGGGCAACAGTGTGCGATATTTTACAAATAGTATAGACTACAGATCCTGCCACAGGAGTATAGGTCTGTGATGAGTAAATTATAGTTACAGACTGAGGAGAAACTAAATCAGGAAAAATGGGTCCCAATATAACATACCCCAAATTGAAGATCTTTCTGGAGCAATACCAATCTGCTTCCCCTGAACATTTCAGCAGAAGGGGGAGCTACTCAGTATAACAACTTTTTTTTCAGCAAAAAAAAGTTATGTACATATTGTACCTATTTGTCCTGAGCAGAAAAGGCCATGATTAACCCAAATCCAGCCATTTCTTAGAAGTTATTCAATTACAAAACTGTAAGACTACAAACTGGGGGCCATAGCTATCACCAGAGCTGTCATCACAATGAAGCACCAGCTGCAGATATGTGGAAACTTGTCCACTGGGTTAGTCTATAATCTGGCTTTGTATAGCCCATGAATTATAGAACCACAGAATCATTAAGGTTGGAAAAGACCTGAGGGATCATCAAGTCCAACTGTCAACCCAACACCACCTAACCCACTAACCCACGTCCCTAAGCACTATATATATATGTTTCTTTAACACCTCCAGGGATGGTGACTCCACCACTTCCCTGGGCAGCCTGTTCCAATGCCTGATCACTCTAAAAACAGTGAGGACTTTGGTTGATGACTGACTCTGGCAAGATTCAGCCTGAACATCAAGAGGCAAAAGGCTCTCTGCCCCGTGCCAGTTCTCTGATCTTTCCATTCCTCTCCACCTCCCCGCCTCCGGGCTTTCTGTTTCAGCAGCTCCCTGAAGTGAGCACCACCACTATGAATCTAGAAGTGAAGAAGCCCACAATTCTTCAGAAAAGAGCAGTTATTCTTAGCTTTGTTTTGCTGATGTTTTTCTTTCTTTTTCTCCTTCTTTAAAGAAAACAAAGTGCCTGCCAAAATTTGGGCTCTTTGATGTGCTTTGGAAAGAAAAACAATGCTATCTATCCAAGCCCTCTGAAAGGAACAAAAATATGTCATTTCAAGACACGAATTACTTGAGGGGAACAACCAACACATTTCACAACTGAAGATGGTCAAGAGTTTTTGAATGTTTTGCTGGAAATTTTTGATTAAGAAATTTTCAGAGACGTTTGCCTGTTTCAGTGAAACTTTCTTTGGGAAAACTTGGGTTGTATGGTTGGTGAAAGGCAGGAGGGGGAAGAAAGAGGAAGAAAGGTGTATTTGCTTTAAAATATTCAATAATTTAATAATATCCCTAGGAGATACCTTGGACCCTATTCAAGCTTTTCTTCTGTCAATTTGGATTGAGCATGTGAACCTGCCTCATCCATTTTACTCATCTTACTTTATGATGAGTAAAAAAAACATAACAGCAGTATCTGTTCTGTTTTGTGTGTTTGTTGATTCAGCTTTGAGTGGAGACATTGCTTTATAAAGCTCTTCAGCTGTAAACGAGACACTGACTTCATTATCTCATAGTTAGGGAATTTGTTTAAGATGGAAGCGTCCCAGGTTGGAATCTTTGGCCTGTAAATGCAGGGAAGCTTTAAAAGCTGCAATCGTTGAAGTCATAACCGAGTAAACTTCTGTTTGCCCTCTCTTATTAAGGTTTCTCCTCCATCACCCCAACAAATCTTGCAGGAGCTGATTTATGCAATGGGTTTTTGACATTTTTATTAAGCCCAGGCACTTCATAAAGACATTCTTTCTACAATGTGATTCAACTGATGTAAAGAAGCAGTTGTGTTATTTCTCTCATTTTACTGAAGATTTTTACAGATTTCCTTTTTGCCTTCCTGTGCCACTGCCCATTGCATCATTTACACTACCTGCTCTGGCTTCCCACGGCAGTCGCTGTATGGGAAATGTTTGTGTTTGTACAACTCAGCTTTAAGGAGCTTTCTATTTGTATCTAGCATTTCCAGTCCAGTGTTTTCAAATAAAAATGAGTAGAAATTAGACATGGGCTACAAATAACTGGCATTGTTGCTTGAGGTTGATATGCAGATGTTTGTTCTGTCATTGTCTATGCTGCTCTTACTCCATGGATTAAGATAATTTACTTTGAGAGATCACTTCCTACCTCAAGTTGAGAGTACTTGCGGTTAGAAAGAGAAAGAGACCTGACTTTCACAATAAAGGTGTTCTGTATTTCTTGAAGGTTTCTTAGTTTGAATATCTCAAAATTTGAGACTTCCGCAATCTCTAATCACCTTTTTAAAGTCCAGGCCAGGATTTCAGACTTCAAGTATAGCAAGTAAATGCCTTAAATTAGAGGTTTCAATTAGAGAATATTAAATTCTCCTGTAACAAGAGATGGTTTAGGAGAAGTGGGAATAGCCAGGTGGGAGTAATTGGGTTTGGAAGAGTTGTACGTGGGAGCTCTGCCCAGCACTTTCTTTTATTATGTCTGTTTTCCTTCCACAGCTCAGGAAAACTCATATTCATGCACTCTCTTACACTTCACTGGGATTCCCTGACTCAGAGACTGTCAGCATCGGCTTATTATACAAGCCCTTTGTTTTATCCTATACAATACATCTTGCTATACGCAATTTGGCCTCTTAACCTGCCGTGAAATATTTCAAGGGCTTGTTGCTGGAAGACACGTCTCTCTTTGCTATGATTTGTGCAGCCGTGGCTGCATTTTCATGACGGCTTATAATGATTCGTGGTGGGTTGCAATACAATGAACTCATGCCGCAGAACAGCACACTGAAAAAGATCTTTCAAATTATTGTTCCGGTGCAAAAGGTGCCCAATCACTTTCCACCTGCGGATTAGTTGGTTGCTATAGGAACACACTGTAGCTTTTCAGTGCGGTGCTACTGTAGTGCCCAGATTACTGACTCTGACAAACACAATAGGGGAAAAGAATCATAGCTTATTAGTGCTGCTGATGATGTGATGTTATAAACCTGGGGTGGCATAGAGAGGATGAATAGAGCAAGAGCCTTGAAATGCGAAGGACAGGAGGAGGAGAGGGAGCAGAGTGAAGTGGAGCTAAAGTCATCACTAAGGCAATGTTGCCTTTGATCTTATTTTCCACTCTGAATAGGTATTTTCATAATATAATGCCAAATGCAAGCAACGCTATAAATGATGGCAGAGTCACTGGTCATGTCTTTATGCTAGTAGGTGGCTGCCCCTCCTCCCTTCTCTTTTCTTCCAGTGAGTACTGAAATCTGAACCTTTTCATTCCTGCAGGATTAACTCTGACCAAGGTCAGAGCAACTAGTCACCGATATTCTTCACGGGAGAGTCAGGCCTCCTGCATCCCTGGGAAATATCACCTGAAATATCCACCTATGCACAGGACTTTAACAGGGAGTTTTGCAGTGTCAGAAATGTGTGGGGAATAGCTGAGATCAGATCTCTGTCTACTTTGGTGGCCATCACTGAGACTCAGGAGTTTATGCTCCTGAGCACCCTCCTGCAGAGCCCGCTACCTACATGCTTCGTAGGGGAGAAATATCTGCTTGCAGCTTTGATTTGTAGATGGTCTAAAGTTCCCAGAAATAGTTTTGTTACCACTTGTGTTTGGATGAAGCAAAAGAATAAAATATATTCTTGTCCGTTGCTTGTGTGCATTGAGCAAAACAAGCTGTGTTTAGTCACAAGTTCACCAGATGGTACTCGGGGGGTTATTGCCGTTAGATTATATTACTGCAATATGTTAGACAAGGCACGGTGATTCATCCTCTGTCCTCATTCCTTTAGGAGGCTCTGTTTCTCTCTTGATGGATGCACAGCTTACTCTGCTGCTCATGACCCTTGAGACCCATGGAGGCTCCCTGTTGATGCACATCCACCATGGACAGGAAGGCCAGTCCCTCAACAGCACCAAACATTACAGAAAGACATGGTGGGCGTTCCTCTCTGCGGCCAGAAAAGCATATGCTTAAGTGACTCCACTTAAGTCAGCTGATTTGTAACATAATTTTTTGCAACCCTGACTGCCTCCTCCCTTCTTCTCTACTCCTAATTCACTTGTTTTGCCTTTGCATTGGGTCCTCCCTGGCCTCACAACTGGACCTGTCTGATCTTCTAAGCTGGGATATGACATTGTTCAACCACTTGGTCACAAATGAACTGAAGTAGGGAGTTTGCACTATACTGTTAGAGCCCAAGAACTATCCAAATAGAGGCATTGTTTTCCTCCACTTCTGCCTCTCTCTAGGCTGCAACACTTGGTGGAGTGAATTATGTGCTGTCCGACACCTAACAACCCGTATTAGATGGATGCCACATATGCATGCAGGGCATAGGTGCTGCTGCTGGTCAGCTGGACTGCCCCTGGGACCATCTGCCACCCCTCTTTGGCCTCCCGGTCTCCACCATTATGTTTGCTGACCAGCTGCTTTTTCTCATTGCCATTGACAAAGCTTCCCAAGCCACCATTTCCCCTTGCTTCCAGAGGAGACAAAGACATTCTACAGCCTTTCACCCTGTCCCGATGGCCTTTTGCTTCGGGTGCCCAAAGGCCCCTGCCTGGGTTCACAGGTTGCCTTCTGCTCTTCAGCACTGTTCCCACAGTAGCTGGGACACTGGCATTAGCTTCCCCTGTGCCTTCTTGCTGTCCTGAGTCACAAACCCAAGACTATCTATTCCTCTTCTACAAATTAATGAATCTATAAGCAATATGAGGAGTGACAAATCTTATTTCAATTTTGCCTGAGGCATCTAAGAGG
Organism: Syrrhaptes paradoxus; assembly: GCA_013400615.1. Taxonomy (NCBI): domain Eukaryota; kingdom Metazoa; phylum Chordata; class Aves; order Pterocliformes; family Pteroclidae; genus Syrrhaptes; species Syrrhaptes paradoxus. The sequence continues at coordinate 19,419 of VZTO01016279.1, read as the reverse complement.
GTGATGAAACAGGTTGGTCTGAACATGCTTGGATCAAAATTTTACCACAGGTGTCATTGTAATTTCAGACAAATTCGACAACTGCAAATTGGACCCTCCATTCCTTAGATTATGCTTTTCATTTCATGATGCTCTGGAGGAAAATTAATTTCCTGGGCTGAGCTCCTGTCTGCAGATTAGAGGCACAGGACAGACTCCGCCTGTATAGTTTTAAGTGGCTTTAAATGGGGACTTACACTGGAAATGGAGACGGGCACCTAACCAGAGAAGTACGACAACGTTGCTCTAATAAAATAATGGGAAAATCTTCCACTACCATAGTCACATGTATGTATGACCTTAGGGCTGCTATGGAAGCAACAGTGTAACACTCCTGTTATGCCTTATTTTTTTATCAACAGTGTTCTCCTTCACTTTGACGTCAGCTTTAAGATCGCTTGCTGTGATGTGCTGCACCTTTCATATTTTCTTTCCAGTCATAATATTGCTTCAGTCCTAACCTCAGCACTTTGAGGAATAATTGTCCCTGACAAGGGGGTGAATCACTGGCGGAGAGTTGATAAGCATTACATACAGATGACAGAAGTCAGGACATATCGGATTACTGCTGTGAATATAATAAAAGAGAGCCTAAACACTTTGGCAGCTCAAAGACAAGCCATTTCATAACTCTCTAGTGGGGCTATTATCTTCCATTTACTGCCACTGATAACCAGGTTGCAACTGTCTCCCTAGGATCTAGTTACAATTCACTTAACACTTAGAGGACCAGACGTACTGGAGGACACTCAGATGAGGATAATTTCTTAAAGATCATTTATTTTTAAAATTTATCTTCCTTGCTCCCCTCTTTATAGTGTGATAAGAACCTAAATCAGGAAGCTTTGAACTTCCTTTGGGAAAGGAGAGTTCATGGTCATCTTCCCTTTAATCTTTTACTCCTGAGTTTCTTTTGAAGCGTGTCATTCATACCCAGCTGGATAAGTGACAAGCAGGTTTCCACCTCTCTTACTCTTGTAATACATGCACCTAGACCTAAGAGCTTGTTCTAATACTGACTCCATTAGGTATACGTGTAGGTGTTATGTTTTTATTTTTGTAGCCAGAAAAGGGCACCTGAGCTTACAGATCAGGGGGTGTTGGTGTGTATCAGTAGCAAATAATTTGCATCAGTGCCAATTAAAATCCACACTGCCAGAATCTGGACACAGATGATATTTCTATGCATTGCGTGAGATTTTGTTTCCAAACCTCAGTGCCTAAAATGAGCTTAACACTTCAGGCTCTTAGATATCAAAGTTCTCTCTTTTAGGCTAAAGACAAAAAGAATTATTTTGCTACGGCAGAAATCTGGCAAAGGACCAGTGATTCTCCCTACTATCCAGCACACCACTGAGAAATATTTATCAAGATGAGATTAGGGATGAAACCCTCTCTGTTTGAAGTGAAACTCTATATTCTGAAATTTTTTTCTCCTGAAGCAATACCATGAGCAGCAAATGTGAGCTCTGCTCAGCTTTCAACATACGAGGTGTTTTTCGATGCAAGACAAAAGCAGTTTCACTTTTTCTCAGGCTGAAGAGATGTGTATACATCTGTGGATGGGAGCCTTACTTTGTAAGCTTGGCCACATAAATCCATACCTAGATTCTAGCCCGCCAGAACTCCCTCCGTAGTCACTGGTGAAAAATATTTTTGCCAAAGATGGAGCAGGAGGATGAGAGGGGTTTTGAGATCAAGTGCTTTTGGCAACTCAGAGGTTGCACATTTATAAATGTATTCCTAGACCCCATGTAAAAATGTTCTCCTTACATTCCTGTTGCTGGAAGCTCTTCAAAGAAGCCTCCCTACATGTGTTTGAATAGCCAGATTTGGTGAACTAGGAACTAAAACATCCTTCCTCTTCTACTACTTGCACCTTATGCCCCAGCACAAACTTTGTGCCTTAGCGGGACAAAATTAGTTCCTTACTGGTTTTTATAAACCAACACAAATCTATTTGGAGAGAAGTTGAACTGGGCTTTCTTAAATTATAAATAAGTGATGCTTAGTATTTCATTTTCAGTAGGATTTGCATCCCTGCTCAATTTTTCTTCTGCTACAGAGAACCAATAAAGGACAAGAGCAATTAAGGAGGGAGGAAAAAAGTTCAGTCATTGATGAAACAGTAATTCCAAGTGGTTTCTGTTCAGGACTTCTGGATCTTACCACTAACTTTCTAGCAGCTAGGGAAAGCCAACTGCATACCTACCTGCTCTATCCGTCTGTAAAATAAGGGTGATCAATCTTACCTGCTCGACAATTTTGTCACATGGTGCAACCAAGTAATATCTGTAAATTGCTTTAAGATGTTGAGATCAAGGGACTGATGGGAAGTGCCAAGTGTTGTTGTTGTTATTGTATTAACAATGTTGGCTGTTTTCACTGTTCATATGGTAGCCTGGCTGGAATCGGGCAGGGAGCCCAAAAATACCAGCAACCAACAAGAAACTAAAATAAAATGTTTTACTTAATGAGCACCTCTGTTTAATCAGAAGCCTGTGTAATTATGTCACAGAGGGCTAAAGATCTAATGTTTTCCTAATACATTTGCTTTTAAAGGGAAGATTAACCCTGCATATTTCAAGATGATAAGCTGCTTCTTTGTTCAGTACCGGTTATTTTTTTGTGCATTCCCTGGTGGGTCCAGAGAGAACCTGAGAGTCAGAGGATTTTTCTTAATTGCACAATAACTATCTTGTATGTCTGATGCTGGAGTAACTTCTAAAGACACAGGTTATTAGTCCTGCGCTGGATGGGTTTGCAAGAGAATTCAAATGTTGAAGTTATTCTCTTTTGGCTCCTCTGAGCCATGGCATACATTACAGAAAGCCCTCAGTATGTCTGCCTTAAACAGTCAATATTCTCAGAAGGCAGTTTGGGCAGGAAGAAGGAATAAAACTACACCTTACCTTGAATCAAAGAAATACTGTATTAAGCAATAAAAATTGTTTTCAAATTACTTCTGAAAGGCAGGTTTCTACATGCATTTTGCAATATCTGTGTACATGTCTGTCCAGTTAGTACATTTTAAATGTTTTGAAGAGAACAAAGAGCAAAAAAGCTCTTTACCTCTTGAAGGCAGCTGTCTTAACAGCTACTGAAGATCACTCTATATTGAGATTCCAAGGAAGATATTTATGGTGTAAGATAGGGAGAGAGGGATTTTATGTCAAATATATGAGATTCTCTGATCTACCCCTCTGTCAAGAGGTTAGATAAACTACATTATGGTCACACCTCATAGATGCTTGATCATTTCTGTTCTTGAATCTCCTGAGCGTAGAAGAGCTCATGGGGCCTCCAGGGAACTTATCCCAGCACTTTGCCAGTACGGATATTTTCTAATATCTAAGCAGGCTCTTTCACGACATGTTTTGGTATGCCACAGTGAGGATGGAAGATACATTATTGCCTTCCTCTTCCTCTAGCAGATAGCCCCATAAGTGAACGTTATGTGTTTATAGCGAGATGACATTTACTAGGTGTTTGTTCAAATGTTTTTTGTGTTTCAGTGTGAGAATGGTCAGAATGAGATTTTTTTTTCATCTAGTAAGGTAGTCTTACTTGTTCCTTGATTGCTGTAAATTACTTTTAATGGGAAAAAATGAGAAGCAAAAAGATTTACCTCTTTTTATATCAGTTATCGGCCACATGGGAATTTGGTAGGAAGGAAAGAGTTAATAATATCATTATCAGGTCAGCAACTTTGAAAGGCTTTTCCACTTTGAAAACCATTTTCTTAATTATTTTAAGTTAACAGTTAAATGCATAGAAAAAAATCACGTGTAATCTGAAACCCCAGACATGGGAACAGGACTGGATTGAGATAACATTAAAGATTTTATTGCTGTTACATTATAAATTATTTCTATTATGACGTCCCTATGGGTATTACATTCTGTCAGTTCGCTTTCGCTGTTACATCACTTAATGTTATTAACACACTTTAGGGTATAACATTACAGTTTTATTGTGGAAACCTTAAACACTTACATCCAAAGTACTGAATCAAGTTATTATCCTAGCTGACCAGATCTGGTCTATTATCATTTTATCACTCATAAAAACCTGTGATTCAATTTGATTTAACACTTGATGAAAAATCATGACTTATATATGCTTAAACCTAGTTGCAATATTAATACAAAGCAACACAAGGATGACTTCATTTTATTAAAGTTGAGGTAGCCCTGGGAACTGCATTTATGATCTTTACGCCACATGAGAAATTTGATCTGACCTGTTGCCATTTGTGATTCACTAGTAAACTGATAACATTTTCTTACCGGTATATTAAAGAATTCTGAACATTTTACCTTTCTTACTTCATTCATTATACACTCAGAAACCATACAATGATCACTGTGTACTAACCAAGGAAAAGGGATCTCTCCCAGTCTTGGAGTCTTACCTTGCAGACTGGAAAAATGCTGCACTTTGAAAGGCAATATGTGCTCCACTGAGTTTAATATTAGAAAAATATTGGGCCCTTGTCTCTGTGTTTGGAATGTAAACACTTCTCAGTGCAAATCGACTCTGTTGTCTTCCGTATGGGCCAGCAAAGCTCTTTAACACTTGAACAACACTTAGAGGCCAGAGAAGTTCTGTTAAAGTCATGGATTAGCATTGCATAGGCAATTGATTATTGGTTTTGGTTTGCTGGCTGAGTCAAAATGCGAATACTTTGCTTGGCACAGCCGGAAATATTTCACATCTTAGGTTATCTGTTGTTTCCTTTGAGGAGCAGGTGGAGAACTGCATGTGAAATTTCAAGTATCTTTTGAAAATGAAAAATCATGATGTTTTAAATTTTGAAAATGTCAAAATTAAACATTTCATCTTTTTCACTTCAGGGAGAGGAAGAATACAAGACTTTCCAAGGTGTGGAAAAGCAGTGCTGAATGACCTTAGCAAGGAGTCCTGCTCCGGCAGCCCATTTCCTACTGAAGTCGGAGGAAGGATTTTGCTCAGCCCAACATCCAGCAGTTCTCACCAATGCAGTGACATGCCCAGGCAGGAGGGTGGGTGCGTTGAACCAACCAGCCCCATTCTAGCACGTGCACAAAATCTCCCTAGCAACAAAGATGACAGCTTGGTAACAGTAGCTGCTGCTTAATGGAAAGTATTAAAAAAAACCAACTCATTCTAGATCTATGTTCCCTCTTTGCATTTTCATATTTATCACCAAAAAAAATTGTTCTAAGAAAAAAAAAACACCATCCAGAACTTTAAAAAGATTTAATGCATGAGAGTCAGACACACAGCTGTACACGTAAAGAGAAGAGCTGCAAAAACTAGGAAAAATGTGACCGTATAATTCTGACAAACAAATATTCCTTTTTAGGCACAGCTATATTGTTTGTGACTTAACAAGTGGGGCAATGTACATGCTGTGGGAGTAGCATGCATGTGCAATTCTTTATTCTTGCATCAAACACAAGGGAAGGCCAAATGTGGATTGTTAAATTCCAAGTCAGCATTTTTGGGTACTGTTGCTTGAACTATATCCATTCCTACTCACAGCTGGGCTAACTGGAAAGGAATTAGTATCCCAGTGAAAGCAAATCACTGTCTCTGGTAAAGTCTTCCCTTTTTTATTTTTTAATAAAAGCAAACACCAAATTTTTTCTTCTTCTGTTCCAAGTGTTCTGAAAAAGTCCAATAAAGACATAAAGACAACCTGGCAGCTTCCCCAGGTAAAAAACAAATCAGAGTAATACTACATCACCATGTGAAATACACAAATTAGCTGGAGGTAGATTAACTAGTGTCATTCATCAGTCTGAAGTGATACAATTTATTACATGAAATGTAATTACATGGCCAGAGTTGTATAAGTAGTAAGAGTAAAATTACATCATGACTTGCATTAGCAGTATGAGATTATATCCTGATTAATGCACAATTAACTCATCATGTGTACAATGTGTGGGTTACACTACGTCTCATGCTCACGTAGCATTTATCACTTTCTCCTAACTTTCTCCTGTATCTCCAGAAATTAGAAGGCTACATCCACTCAAATCCTGAGTCACTCCACCAGGTCAATGCAGAGCCACCTACAGTCAGTGCATGACTGAGACCCTTGGAGATGACCACCAGGAAATCCCGAACACATCCGTGAAACCTGTTCCTCTGTACAGGTTGGGAGGTTGTCCACGGCTCCAGGGAGACATCTCCAAGGTGAGAGCAACAACCTCAACTGCTTTCTGCTGGGGCACCGGTCACCGGAGCTGGTTTCAGAATTGTATATCACAGCTCCTGCTCCCAAGAGAAAGCCCCTGACACACTAAATGACTGTGGGTGAGGAATTCCTTTGGTCCTTTTTTATTCTGATTTTGTAGAGAAAAAAAATTAAGCTACACAGTTGAGAAGGATTTTTACTTTTAATTGCAATTATGGCTAGAAGTGCCTCAGCTTCTCATGAACTCCCCTTTAGATTCAGAACTGTATTATTTGTCCATGTGCTGACATTTGCCTATCCATATGCTCCCTTCTTTTTTTTTTTTTTCTCTCTGTTGAGTATGTGTGTGACTACACATCTGGGTGTCTGCAAACACATATAAAATAACAAGGTAGCTAACACTGTTGAAGGGAAACAAAGGACCTCCAAGTTTTAATCTCTGTTCTATCACAAACTCGGTGTTTGTCCTTGAGAAGCTCATTTTAATTTCTCTTACCAGGTTTCTCAGTCCGGAGCAGGGGGGAGGGATAACATGTTGTTATGCTAGCCTACCTCACACGGTATGTGATATTCAATTAGCTGTTTGAAGCTGTAAATTGCTGAGTGATGATAGAACATAACTTTTCAAAATAAATGGCATCAGATTTTTTTTTTTGCACGTTTTAGTACTGAAATCTACCAGAAAGGGTTGGCTGACTTTGATCCTTCCTGTGCTTTATTTTCATGTTTGATGGTTCTCCCCAGTTCCGATACCAAATGATGGTCATTTTCCAGCACTTCCAATTTAGATGCAAAAGCTCATATAATAAGGAAAAAATCTAATAATTTTGTTGTGCCAATATTGAGTATTTGCTGATTTGGATATAGGGCTCACAGCATTTGGGAACATGCAGATTTTGAGTCCAAATTTTGTACATCTTTAGTGTTCAAGAGATAAAGGAAACCATGTTATGTTTGAATTCAACTGTTAGAATATTTTTACGTTCTTCAGAATTACTTCTGCTGAATAGATCTTAGCAGAGTAGAAATATTATTTAAAAATCTGCATGGCTACAAAATGTCCTGTTAGCAAATTAATACCTGGTAAACGAGCTTGCATTCAAAATTTACAGGACAGATACTGCAGTTCATTTTTTGCATCTCTGACTTTTTTGATTCTGTGTTGATTAGCTAAGCTCATTTTAGATTGTATTTCTCCTGTCTACAGCAGATAATTGACTCTGTCCTGTACAAGGAGTCTATTTTTATCATTAGGAATTCACTTTATTATGCCCTAGTCTCCATTTTCAGTATATCCTGAGAGATACCGCTGGGAGATGATGCCACAGAAAGCTAGCCAAGACTTCATTTACGCAAGTGAGAATGAAAAGTGACATCAGCATTTATTTGAGATTTAGGTCCTGATCTACAAAACTCAAACAAATTTTTACTTTAGTATTAAGCCTGTATTTGAGTGCACATTACGCCTTAGACAAGTGTAGGAGAGACCAGAATCTGGTCTGCTCCATTTAAAATATAACCAAAATCTCCTGTATTATTAAAAATAAAATAATTTTCTCTCATTTTTCAGAAGGAGTTTGTGTGTCTCTTGAAGTACTTCAGTATGACAGAAGAGAGAGACTTTTAGCTGCACCAGCTGAAATGACTGACTTGTTCTTCACAATGATATATCAATGTTTACATTGGCCATGGGCAAAGGTAGGAGGAAAAGAGATCATTTCCTTTGTTGGTAACCTCACTATTAAAAAGAGTTGTCAAGTCTGAAAATGTAAGTAGTGTAGATTTGGGGCATGTTGAGAACTCAGGCAAAATACTTTGGGTTGAAGTAGTTAATTGGCAAGTTTAAAGCATTCCAATGTTCGTTAAACGTGAATTACAAAAATGTAATTACTTTTAAGACAGACATCCACTTCAAACCAAGAATTTAAAGAAAAAACTCCCTAAATTAAAAACTTCCTATCATGCCTTTCTCTAGATAGTGTTTTGAGGAAAAAAAAAAGAAAAAGAAGTCCAACGGATTTCGCATTGTCAAATTGGTATTCTTCCCCAAAAAAAAAAAAAAAGTTTTGTGCAGAACTTTGTCCAAGCACACAATTGATTTTTGCTGTTGTTCAGAAGACATCACAGCTCACAGAAAACCAGCATAATCACTGGCTCACACCTGTGTTAATTTCCAATTTACCCTCCCAAGGGCTGGAGCCTTCCCAAAACAGACACAGTTAACTCCTCAACCACAAATACCTGGTTTGCCCTCTGAGCGGTTCCCACCAAATAAATTAAGGGAAGGCACCAGCTCCCCTCTCTGGGAGGGCTAGACATTTACTGCTTTATTCTGCTTTTTGAAATTCCTGCTCAGCCCCAATTACGGACGTGTAGGCAGGAAGCCTGTGAGAGCTTAAGGGATCTGACACCCATGACTAAGGCAGTTAATACGCTTCGTCAGAAAGCTACTAACACGAGCCAGGTAGCAGCTCGCCTGTTAGCATTACGGAGCAGAAATTGAAGGGGTTCGGGGTGCGTCTTTCAAGCTTCAGGAGCTGCTTTGCAATGTTTTTTTTGAGCACAGAGCATGCAAGGCAGACGCAAAAGATTATCCCCCTGCTCCAGTCCCCATCAGTCCCCAGCCCAGCCTGTAATTTGGCAAGATGAATGAAGTGTTTTCGGAGTGTCATCACTTCTGCCTCTGGCAGATTTGCTTCCCCAGTCTGCCTTTCGCCTTTTGGACCTGTCACTCAGCCCTTTGGCAGAGGGGAGGAGGGGGAGGGAGGAGGAAATCATCTCTTTGCTAATCACCTATCACAAGCAATGAAATCCCGCAGGCTCCGTGCCAGCTAGGTACATTTCAAAGGGAAATGGAGGGGGGCAAAGTGTCACTCAAGGCAGATATTTATGAAAGATGACAGTTTGCAAATATCTCAATCTTGGACAAGGCTGCTCCAGTGACACAGAGGAGTGTTGCAAAATTGGAAGAGTCAGCAGCCAACATTTATTTCATCAGGACCTGTCCAATCTTCAGTGATCGCTTGACAGTCTGGGGATTGCTGGCACAAGCCAGCCTCTTGCTATTGGTTGCTTTCATTTAGTTTGCATGGATCAGTCTAAAGAGTCATAATAAATATGTAAAGAAGGATAAAAGGAGTAGTTTTGCAGAGCTGCACCCTCGGTGGAAGAACCGGCACAAAGCCCTGCCACCCTTTTTAGCTATGCCAAATAGCAACAGTCGTAATTACATCTCTATTGATTGTCACTGCATGGAAACAATGAGATATAGCCCCTGTACTTCTTGTGGAGATCCCCCACGACTTCCCGGCTCTCCCATTGCCACCAGCGGCTGCCACAGCAGCACTGGCTTCCCTGAGGAACGTTTCTGCAGCCCCCCTCAGCTACTGGTGTCCTTCAGGAGACACACCCTCCAAGGCCAGGGGCCTGCATTGAAAACGTTCTACTTCTGCAGGAACACAGGTCAAAGTTTCAGAAACTAGTTTCCACAGCTGTGGTTGATGTTTCCCCAGCCCCATGGTGCCTCTCCCACCCTCCACACCCTGAGGGAACACCGCCCTGGAGGGTGGGCCACGGCTGCCAGCTGCCGGCCCTCAGTGACTCAGCCAATCAGAGGGCTCCGTTGCCATCACATGACCAGTGCAAGTGTTTATTTCTTTCCCTCCCACAGGCTCCAGGTGCCATTTTGTTCCATGATGGTTGACTTGGATGGAGGAAAGGGATTTGTTGCATGGTGTCTCAGGTATGAGCGTGGGTGTGTGTAAGGTGGCCAGGGAATACCGTCAGCCCAGGGAGGAAGTCCCAAACCTCTGAGAAGCAGAGGATTAGAGCACTGAGTGGGCAGGAGGGGAAGAAACAGTGATAAAGGAGAGGAGCTGTGCTCCCATGGAGGAGAATGGGGACGGATCTGGGCAGGGGGGTGAGGACCACTGATGGGCTGTCTGCTGTCCTGGTTCAGGCTGTGAGAGCCCCCTGGGATGGGGAAAGGCCCATCCTGCTGCTGAAGTGCTGTTGCCATCAGCCATCCAGCAGGGAAATGCTTCTATGGGCTGGTTCTAGCATTGGTGATCTGCCTTGATCTGTAGCTTAAAGGTTTGAGGACCTGTATGTCTGATCATAGGGTGCATGCTTCAGCCTCTTAATTGCCCCTGTCATTTCAGTCACCCCTGTTATAAGCTAATTCAGAAGACAGTAACACAAAACTGCTGTCTCCTACAGGCAAAATAGCCCAACAGATTGAATTACTCTGCTGTGGGCTGAGAAGCAGCAGTTTCTGAAATGCTGTGTTAGAAAGGTCTAAAGTAAATGCAGTTATTGACAGCAACAGAGGAAAAAATGCAGCTAGTTGGCACAAAAAGCTGTAATTTCCAAGTAAAGACATTTTCTTTTTTATAATTAACAGTGAATTGTAGATAATAGATGGAATAACACTATCCCAATATTCACAATTTTTATAGTCAAATATAAGGAAACGCTAATTCAGCTACTTGCTATGTGGTGTTTTGTTGCATCTCATGCACTAAGGGAGTGTGTGTGACTCATGGAGAGTAATGTGGATGGAGGTGGATTATGTTAGCAGAATGCAAAACTGTTCTGTTTTAGGGTTTCAGCAATTCAATTGAAATGGATCGTGAATTCAATTAAAGGCCTTGTTCTTCCTTTCTTTATACCTTGCATATCTCAGAGTTTTGTGTAATTTAAACTAAACTGTGGCATAAAACAGCACCCTTATTTTAGTCATCAAAATGTAAGTGTTCTTTCTGAGATCTCTGGAGTTCAATCAAGATGCACATGGGTGATGAGTAGTAAGATGCTATAGGACTCCCAATGAGAGCAGCTGCCATTGCTTTTAATATACTGTATTGCTAGTATATTTTAAGACAACAGATAACTCGGGAATATTATTTGGTTGTCAGCAGGACTGTATTATTTTCCAAATTAGTAGTGAAAGGAAAAGAAATGTACCGAGGCTGGCCCATTCAGAGTCCAACAATGTGAAGCAGGAGTATCCACCAGAGGTTCTTAGAATTGCAGCTTGCTTTTCATAAACACTCAGTTCAGGGGTGTTTACAGGTGTGCTGAGGCCAGTATGCTTGTGGTGTAGGCTATAAGGTTAATTTCATGCTAGCCAGAATCGTAAGAGTTGCATTCTTCTGCATTGTCTGCCCTGCTAACCTGTTCAAAACTGGCATGGGGAATCCTCCTCCGCAAGTTTCCCTCTTGGCCTCTCTGCTGGCAGCCCACAGAAAAGCTGGTCAGCTGAGTGGGTGGGTTAACCGAGGGAGAGGTTAGCACCCTCCCTTCCCTCTTTTACTAACATCTTTGCCAAAACAAATTATTACCCAAGGATTCCTGGGTAAATCTTCCATCACTGGGGAAAAAAAAATGAAGTGCTATAAAAGGCTAGTTAATCACTGCATACCCTGCAAGGAGCAGAAGGCTATTCCAGAGTAATTGGAGTTATCTTCATTATTCTTATTTTCAATTACATTTCAAAATCAAATAACAACTTGCCTTTTAGACAGTTTCATGATCTAAATCCCAGTTCCATAATTTTTACTTACTACTTACTTAGACAAAAGTTCCACTTGATTGTAATGGCCTCCCAGCTTCTGGAATAAACTTGCTGGAAAAAAAAAAAGAAATTGAAGAACTTTTGGTCTTTGAAATAGCAGAATCCCAAGCTGCCCACAGAAATGCACATGCAGTTTTTGCAAGTCACCTGTCCTGTTGTGTAAATCTGTACCCAAATAACTGCATTTCAGGTGCTGTCTTGACACACACAGCTGTGCATCTCTTCCTGTACAGGGCTAGATTAGTTGTGTTGTAACTCAGGCCACTGCAGTTACTGCAGAGTAAGCATAAGGATTTTTAATAATTATTAAACAGATGATGAGAAAAATTAATGTCTGTGTCTAAGCTATCTGAAGCAGTTGTTCAGCCTAGTTGTTCGCTGGTGTTCATAGAGGTACTTGGCTATGCTCTTGTTCAAGAGCTAATCGACTGATGTTAGCATATGCTGAAGTGTGCAAGGAAAATGTCCTCAAAGGTTTTTGTTTCTGGGATGCAATGTAAGAAGTGTGGTTATCCTCTGGATAAGAAGAGCAGGCCTCTGACAGTTATGGAGACATTTCTCTTATGAGGTTTCCAGTTACTTTTCTCAAGTGTACCTATACATACAAGGCTGTACGTACACATGACTGTCTGTGCCTATGCCTCTATGTCAACACTCAACATCTTGGCAAGACATATACCAACTAGGAGGAAGGTGCTTCTGTTTCTCATATCAACACAATTCCTCTCTCTTCAGAAACCATAAAAGGGGTACAGTTTATAGTGTTATGTGCCTGTGTGTGTCTTCATACCACATACTCAGTCCCTTCATCCTCTGAAATATCTCTTGCCTTCAAGGAAGGAAGGTTACTTAAAAAAAAAAAAAAACAAAACAAAACCCCACAACCGGAACTCTCAATGTTATTCAATGGAATTCATCCCACAGGACAGGAATTCCCATGCAGGTCAGGAAAAAAAAATACCTTCTCCTTTTCTGAATATCACTTTTCATATGGTAAATCCCTTAGAGTCTTTATTGTGGAATGAATAATAGATTAATCATTCCTCTGTGTGCAATGCCGGGGCTCTCTAATGTCACTGATTATTCTATATTGAATAAATAGTGTTGCTAGGTTGATATGTTTAAGGCAAATGAGATGCTTATTGGTATCCAAGAAGCCAGTTAACAAGATCCATTTTCCTCCATTGACTTCTACTCATCTATTAATGAGGTTCAAAAATGTCTTTTCTGCGTGTATCAGATAAACGTGCTTTGTTATTCCCAAGAAGCACACAAATATTTGCTCCATTTATGTTTGTATTAATGTGTCACTGGAGCTAAATCTCGAGAAAGGGAATAAATACCATATCCATTAAGCCACTTAAGAGGTGAGTTCTGCAAAACTGTGCTGCAGTTGTTGCCATGGCAAATATCCACATTTAGGGAATTGTGTGGCATCAAATCTAGTATAAAGGAACAGAGGAAGGAAATGGACTTCTCCACAGACAACTGTCACCTGTGTATAAGTATTTTAAAAGTTTCAGTGGCTGAATGGGCACTGTAGTGAATGGTATTTTAAGAGTGCAGAGTGAGAAAATGCAGTACAGCCCGGAGAACACACAGGGAGTAAGAGAACAGTGAACTACAAGAAGACTAAACAGGGCTCAGTGACTGTTGGGCAGAAGTATCAAGATTTCCTGGGCAGAGGTGTGTCCTGGTTTCCCCATTAAAGATATGCCAGGAAATTGAGTTTTGTACAGTTTTTGTTATGCTAGTCCTTTCCCTTTTTCCCGAAGTAGTCTTTAGTAGATAAATGTGTTTTCTTTATGTTGACACGTGAGTTTTGCTTTTTTCTCCTTGACTTTTCATGCAATGTTTGTGTGTGTTTGGAAAACTCTTAAGCTTAAGAACTGACAGACATCTTGCAACTGTAATTTTTATGTAGGGAAGTAGATTTACCTTATCTTGAAATCACAGCTAGGAACAGAATCATCTTCATGATTTTGAGTTATTCTTTTTTGTTTAACCTGCTTAAAACAGTTTTAACTGTAGCGATGAAAATTCCAGCTCACTTTCAAGTAGATGTCTGGAGAACTGGCATTTCTAAAATCTAAAAAATAAGGAAAAAAACCTGAGAGCGCAGTTTTTTTCTTAAGTGTCACATGGCACAATCCATTTTGGTTTGTAATTGTAAAATATCTCTGAATAGTCAACTTAAATATTACTGTGTTTTTCTTTTGACAAGATAAGTAACTAAGAAAGGTATTGTTTCTGTGCTATGACATTTTACAACATTGTAAATGAAAGGAAAATACTGGAAGTGTCTTCTAAGTTAGTACCTCTAAATTTTCGGTTTTTTCGAGCACTTGGTATGGTTAGATTAATTGAATGAAGGAAAACCAACATGCTTTAATTAACCCAACAAGGTTTAATATAAAATCCTGACTGATTTTATGCCTGTTTAGGAATGTGGAGATCTTGGGGGTGAATGGGGAATGAATTACACATGGTTGTTGGGACAATGGAGGAAAGATTAACATATAGGAAAGCCAAGAAGTTTACTCCTTTTCTTCACCTGTCTGGAGCAAATTTCCTGAAAACATCTGCAAATGCTGTGTAATGGGAAAGCAGACTTGGGCCCATACTGTGCAGGAAGCTTCGACCTTTGTCTGCAGCACTGGATACAATAATATCAGGGTGGCAGCAAAGGGAAGGGTATCTCTATGTATATATTCAGATCCCTTTTTTCTTTTTCTGGTGAGGGGGAAAGGGGAAACTGGGGGCCAGGTTGAGGAACACCTGGGAACCATATGGAATTTACTGATTTTTAATTAAAATTTTGTAGCTCAGTTTCAAACATTGCAATAACTTAATACAGAGTAAAACTTTACTGGATTCAGTGCAATAAAGTCCCCTGAATATTCACACGTTGCCTACAAATGGCAATTGTCTTCTAATGCAAGCTGAAAGACTTGCTGTTTCTTCATGGCCCTGATCCAAATCCACAAAGTCAGTAGGGGGGCCTCTGGCCTCCAGATCGGGTCTGCAGCCTGGTTGATATCTCCGACCTTCTTGAGTGTTTTGAAAATGTATAGGACCAAAAAATATGATTCCTTCTCCAGATATTGGAATGTTAGCAAAGAGTAGAGATCAGACTCCTCTGACTGATACTTTTGTTTACAGTTCATATTTAAGATGGGGGTCTGTTTCCATGTATAGCCTGGTCATGCCCAGACTCTTATGTAGACCTATGTGGGGAAATTACAGATAGTAGAAATACCATGAGAAGAGCTTTACCGTCAATGCGCCCAAAAGTCTGGTAAAATGTCAGTACCCAGGGAGTTGTTCCCAGTCCTGGTTCAGGCTCCTGCCTGAGTGTAATCAGCTTCAGATCATTGCTTTTTCCAAACTAAGGCTGACTGGTTTGAGTCAGGATTTCCAGCAGCAGAATAAATACCCAAGCTAAGCTCCTCCTGGTTTTGCTTCCCTAAGTCTTTTATTTCTTGGAGTGCCAGAAAGGATCCTGTGCCATGCTCAATATCACTGATTAGAAGCTACCTTTTCAATTACTGCTGTAAAGATGGAGCAGGATTTGTATAGATATACTAAAATATGGTTTTAATCTTCATTCCCAACTGATATTTTTGTGGCATGAAAATTTTAGTAGTAGTAATTTTCACTCCTTTTCATCTAATGTTTTGTCATAAATACAGGAGAGAAAAAAGCAAGAAAGGCACATTCTCATTTCTTTTTTTTTTCTATATCAGGCAACCGGAAGTAACCAGTTTCTTGTAATAAAAGTTGGGGTTTAGGAGATTATTTTAGCTCAGTTTCTCATCCAGCTTTGAAAACTCAGAACGTGAACCACATTTGCATCTGTTTCTGTGTGGCAGAGTATTTCTTGTTCTGCAGTCTGGGGTGTTCAAATCCTGGGATGTTTCTGAGTTGAGATGTGTAAAAATCGAATCCTGACAAGAGGCTGGTTTAGTTCTCAAAGTTGTTTTAAACTCGGGTATCAAATACAAAGCTGTTTAAAAGTTCCTCATCATCTGAAGTTTACAAGCCAGTCCTATGACCTGTTGACCCATTCAACTTGCTACCTGCACATTCTGCATTTTTCAAACAAACTGTAACTCTGCCAGGGACCAGACCTTAAATCTGAACCTTCTGTAACTTTTAGAGAATTTGAAATAATGTATTATGTGAGTCTGTCTCAAATGACAATAGAGGATCTGTATCATAAATACAGTAATGCAGTCCTAGAAAATCACATTTTGTATTTTCTGATATGACTGACAGTCTTGTAGGTACTTATAAGCACTTAGTACCTAATGGAAACCAAGCCTATAGAATGCTCTATCTCATTTCTCCCATCCTAAAAGGCATACATTTCACATAGTTATGAAAGGATATAAAAGGATAATTACACAAAAAAGGCAAATGTGATTGTGATGTTCGTTGTAGGGCACAGAGAGGGGAGACAAAACTCCTGGGTCTTTGATTTCTTTTTTTTATCTGTATGCAATTATGTAAGTCTACTTCAAAGAGAAGCAGGGTACGAAGCACTAGTTTGAGATTTTGTGATGGAGAACAGCAAATCAATAGCCTGAAGGACACTCACAGAAAGGTTATTCTTCAGATGAAGTGGTTACTACTTACTTTGTTACGAATTTCTTGTACACCTAGGGCAGGAAAGCAAAGGGAAGTTGTATCCCTGATTTGATTCCCTAGAAGTGTGTAGAATAAATTATATCTAATAACTAGCTTAAAAATAAAATAATAAAAATGCAAGACTGCCACCAATGTCTTTGAAACATATGCTTTGAGAGTTTGTGTCTGTGAGACCACACTTCCGAGCAGTCCACTGGAGTCAGAACGGCACAGATGACTGTAAGGGGGAGGGCAAGGATGACTAATTGAAAACTAGGAGCACTTTGCAAACACTATTACATGAAATGTGAGAAGTGTAACGTGGCAGAAACAAGGCAACGCCTGGTGTAAGCAGTTAATTGTGTTGTATAGTGGTGTGTGAGGCCAGCACACTTTGTTAGAACCTGATCTACTGCCATTCCCAGCCTCCTTGTCCCCATGATGACTTGGGTTACAGAGATGACCATTTGGGTGAGAGTGTCCCCGGGGGAGCCAGCTTGCATTAACCCGAACATTTCCTCTGTTTGATGTGCCTTTATCATACTGCAGCAGCTCAGTGGCTCCAGTGATTTTTTTACTAATGCACAGCAGTGATTTGTTAAAAGAGAATTTATTTAATTCAGGATGAATACGGGCTTTTACGTTAAAAGCCCCAGCTAGTCTTTACCTGTAAATGAGGGAGGCTTATTTGTCTGCTAATGTCAGTGTCAGCTGCGGGCCAGAAGTGCTGTTTTCTATAAATATCTTTTAGAGTTCACGTATTATTATTCAGGGAAAAAGGGGAACAGAGAAGAGTAAGTTTCATCTTCACAAAGTTACTAAAACAATCTGGTAATGATTCTCCAGCATTGCCTTAACGCTGCTGTTACTGTTTCAGCAGTAGCTATAATCATATACAAAACCCAATATTGATGCAGTTAGCTACATCTGTATGCTTCTTTCTGCCAGGGTGTCAAAGGAGACTGATCTCTGAAGTTCAGGAAATGCCATCTTTTATTCTAGTGTAGTCCTGAACTTTCCTCACTTCTGTGTCTGTGTTCCTGCTTTGAAAATAGTTGGTATTGTTTGGAGATTGGTGTCATCCTGAATTTATGGATTGCAAAATCCCAGCTGCAAGAACCAATTTTAAAACTGCAGTTCTTGAAAAGAATGGCAGCTCCCTGATTTTCTCCATTTCTCTTACCCTGCATATTACAAAGGGTCAGGGAAAATATCTGTTTACAATGTAGGCATTAATAATTAAACTGATGCAGAATATTTTTATATTTGGGGAATATTTTCCAAAACAACCTTGCTTTATGTTTAGGAACTAGAAGCATAGTTGAATTTTTTTGTGTGGGGTGAGAGTTAGAGGGGTGTATGTGAATGTTTTACTGTGTGGATGCCATGGATAATTTGAGGCTGTTGTTGACTGTTTTATTTAAATTCAAAATATTCTTGCTATGGCAGGTTATGTGGCTTCCAAGCCCTTTGGGACCCCTAGGAATAACTTGATTCAGCCCCAGACATTGAAATCTTTAGTCCAGAATGGGAAATGAACATTTTTTTGCAGATTTGCGCAAGTACGCTGCCACCATGGTTTTGCACTGAAACTGGTTTAACTATGCTATGCTTTTTCTGTTGCTTTACTAGGTTGTGTCTGTAGTCAGACAGTTGACTGACTGTAAGTGTGGCAAAAAACCCAGGTCAAGGTACAACAGTCCTGTTCTAGGAGAAATACAAATAATTTAATAACTGCATACTGATAGGTTTATTGTTCTATACTAATGTGTCAATGCTCCTGGTCTTATAATTCAGACAGAACAACAGTATTGCCTCAGTTATTAATTTTATTGTGGACTTCTGCCGTGCTTTACAATCCACAGCTTGTATCCTATCCCTAACCTTGCTCAATGACCTCACTTCTTTCAAGATCATTGGACAAAAGTCTTGCTGTAGCCTTTGAAAGGGCGTTAGTCAAAAGCCCCTGACAGCAAACCATCTTTCTGTGTTTATATTGGAAACCATCTCCTTCCCAAGAGTAGTCCAGTTGACTCTAGAGGCTTTGTGGAATTTGGGAGAGTGAAGAAGGCAACTCTGTCTTTTGCTTCTTCTCACTTCCAGTGTGCTTAGGACTCTTAAGGTCAGAAACATTGAACCCTGGAAAGCTTCTGCTC
>VZTO01016278.1:69216-80049 GCA_013400615.1 Syrrhaptes paradoxus | reverse complement strand
AGGTTGTGGAGTCTCCTTCTCTGGAGACATTCAAAACCCGCCTGGATGCGTTCCTGTGCGATCTGATTTAGGTGTTCCTGCTCCGGCAGGGGGATTGGACTAGATGATCTTTCAAGGTCCCTTCCAATCCCTAACATTCTGTGATTCTGTGATTCTGTGAAAATGATTTTCTGCCTGGTTCTTTGTTATTCACGGTGCAGTAGGACAGGCAGTTCTTCATACAGAGCTAAAGCCACCTCAAAACGTGTCCCAGGAGAGGGCTCATAACCTAACCCAGGTTTTGACCAGACAGATTTCAAGAAACATGATTATTTGCTCATATGCCAAGCCTGATAACCTGTCTCAGCTCACCCTCTTCCACAGCAAGCACCCCATAGTGTTTGCTTTTAAAATCACATTTGTCCAACAGGCCCAGAGGCAGATTCACCCGCTGCTCCATCATCTTTGTGTTGCTGCTTCAAATGCATTCTTCCATTTCATTCTATCAATTTCAACCTCTTTGCAAACACAACTGTATTATCACTGCACCTAGCAACACTTGAAATACAGAGATCATCTGTCTACTATAGACGGAATACGATTATGGTACAATTTACACAACTGTGCAAAAGAAAAAAAATGCTATTGTGAGTGAACAAGTTGCTATGCCACAATCACCACTAAATGCATTAAATAGACCCTTCTCAAATTTTCAACCAGAAAAAACAGTTTATAATAATAACAATCTGCAGGTAGTGGTACCTGCTCAGTCTGTAGTAGTTCTGCCCTGTACTAACACTCGCATTGTCCTGCATTATTTGTAACACAGTACAAAGCAGGTATCTGCCTGCCTCTGTACCCCTTACTCTCCAGTGGTATAGACAGCAAAATTATTGGACAACAAAATACCAGTGACAATAACTATTTTATAATTAACATAACTGTTCCCGATTAAAACAGGATAGACTGTCAAAAGACAGAACTGACCTAAAACACAAGAGAAGATACTAAGCTAGTATGATGGCATACTATGACTAAAGTGAAGTATTAATTTTAATCACCTTTAATTTCACTTTATGAAAGAAATAATCTGCAGATGTATCTTTCAGCAAGACAAAATTATTTTTCATTAAAAATCTTGCAGGGTTTTTTTTTAGTATGCATAACAAAGGCATTGTGCTAGATTTTTACTTTGAAACGTGCTCATAATGGAGAGGAAGCATACAAATGGATGCTTATTGATGCACACTCCTCATGAATAATACTATTTCTTTTACTGATTCATCTTGCTATCATTCAAGTAGATTTCTTAATGCTATAATCCAACATTTTATCAAAAGATTAAGGTACTGGGTACATTCAAGTAACCAAAAAGCTTCCCCACAGAAGTCTAGCACTGGAGTTTCAGCTACATACCCAGGCAGTTCGGATTTCATTTTAAGTCAATTTTGATGCCATCTACAGGATCACAGTAAGTGCTGAATTTCATATTGCACACCCAGTTTCCAAGGCAGACTCTGTATGGAAATACAGAATTCCTCTTGTTTTTAAAAAAAAAAAATTATAAACTGTCACAGAGTAGATGGTTTGGACTGATGTTTCCAATTTGACTATCTTCCCCAAGGACTACATAAACGCAACAAACCTTCAGGCTACATATATACTGCTACTGTTCTCCTTTTCTAAATACTGTCTTTGATTACTTTGACTCTAATTATCACACACAAACTAGAGATTATCTGAAATGTGAACATGAAACAAAGACTGTTTCATCCACCACCAAAAAAAAAAAAAAAATTTACAAGTAATCCCTTAATATTCCTGAAGTGAGAGCCACACCTATGGAGCTTCTTTTTTCACGAAATTTTTAAAGCAGTCTAACAAACATACAAGCTGGTATTTTACCTGTAACTATAGTCTACCAGAAAATTCTCAACAATATCTTTGTTGAAAAACACAATGAGTCACCCAAAGAACTAAAACTTTTCCTGAAATATATTCAGTCATAATAGTCCATTGAGAATGATTTCTGAGCTCTGGAAGATACATTTTCATCAACACCAAAAAGATGTTTAAATCCTAAACTAAAAGAAAAAAACCAAAAAAACTCAGAGATTTAAAATTGCATCCCACACGACCACCATGACTACTGGTTGGTTACTACCACCTCTCAACTCCTGTTTTCATGATAAATGGCAAAAACTCTTGAGGCATTACATGAGAATCTCTGCAACTCCTGAAAGCTTCTGGTAATGACAAAATTGACTTCTCCATAGCCCTACTCATACAGTAAAAAATATTAACAGGTAGGCGTGCTAGCAGATGCTTCTATATCCATTTTAAAACAACGTTGAACTCAGTGAAATAAATCTCTTCTTAATCTGCAATGCTTTAAAAGCTGAATTACAGCTAGAGCATGTAATGAAAAGATAAAACTCTCTGAATAAGAATCAAAATTAATATAAAGAAATTAAGTTATAATTGCTTGAGGAGAGGGAACTATCTAACTTTATGAGATAGCTACAAAAGGCAAATCGCAGTAGCTTCACAAAACTCTTGTTCAAGAGCCTGCTTTTCTTCTAATCTCAAAACTTCCGAGGACACAAAGTAGAATTTGTGTAAATTTTAGGACAACACAAAAAATCTGATCCCACCACATCAGATTGGATAGAATGCCTTAATTCTGAAATGATTACATAGTTTTCAAAGCACTGAAAACACTGCTACAGGGTACGCACAAGCAGCATGAATTAGTTCAGGAAGTCTGTTAAACAGCAGCAACTTTCCTATTCCTCAGGAGAAGCAGCAATGCTCTGTACTTTTATATATGTTATTGTAAAGATCCAACTTGTCTTTTTTATGGATTTTTCAAGGCAATGAAGCTCCAAGAAAATTATCCTTTCTACAATCAAACTTGTCTGCTTTTCACAAATGCAACCAACTGCTAAAGAAATAAATAGAGTAAGACATGCAAAATGGATACGGTTCTTGACCTGGGTTGTCATATATTTCTCAGTTAGAAAGAGAACACTAATGTCACATCCTCTGGCTCAAATTAAATCATGAACTCACACATAAGAGCAGTAATGGAAAAGCAATTTGCAAATTTTCAGTTTACTATGGGTGGCAGGCCAGCACCTGCCAATTGGTGTTAGCATCAGACTCTGCCTGTGCAACACAGAATGCATCCACTATAGAATTTGAAACACATACTCCTCTTAAAGGTATACAAACATTCCTCTAGGCATACTACTACACGTTTATTCTTTCTCTGTAATACAACTCTAAAGATTATGTATTTCCACAGATGACTTTGTTCTAAATTCGTTTTGAATATGTACTGTTTTCATGCTTTGTCTTACTAAAAGGTTGCAGATGTCAGACAGCCCCTGATCTGAACATCATTGCGTCAAATCAAAGAGAATGACTGGATACAAATCCCATTGACAGTAACAGAAGAACTGTTAGGAGGTGTTGAGTACTGAGAGCAATGAAAGATGGGAATGCTTAAACTCCCTGAAAATAAAAACGCAACAGGTGGGGCAACCACTGAATTTACATAGCATCTTTGGATGCTCTGAATTGCCAGCTAACATCCTGCTGACACTTCAAGGCAGAATGAACTGAACTTGTTATCACAGTCATGCCTTACAAAGTTGGGCTCCTCAGGCAAATTTTGAGTTGCAGCTTGCAGTTCAACTGAGAACCAGCAACCTGAAATAAAAGATTCCATTCAATATCAGCTTTATTTCAGTTTTGAGAAATGCATTACAATTTGGTCAGCCCCACTGCTGCCTTTATTGACTGGCTTAAAACAACAGCTCTTCTGCCACTTTATGAGTGTACACACTTTCTCTTCCACCAACTTCACAGTTGTGTGATCAAATACATTAATCTAGACTACGCTGCCATTATTCAGAGCCACAAGGTACAGCCTTCCTAGTGGTAGGGCTGTATTTCCATCTTGCAGCCACAACCATGATCACAAGAGATTCTCTCTCACCTCTTACACTGTTTGCCAAAGCAAAATTCAATTGTACAGGGTTATAGACCAAACCCATAGTCTGCAGTCTGATAGAGTATCTCTAGACAGAACCAAAATTCATCTTCTAGAGAACAGCAGCTGGGAAAGAACTAATGGAATGTCACTCTCATTGCAGGAACTTACACAGACAGACTTATCAAAGGAACGAGGTGGACCTTAAATTCTAGCTACCAAGATGGGAGAGAAGGAAGAAACTTGTAGTGAAGGTTCAAGTGAATCAAGTGTCTGCATTCAGTTCTGATATTTGACTGCTTTGCTTCAAAGGGATCTGTAACCTCAGAAAATCAGAATAGAAAGTTTTTAAGATCAGTCAGACAGAAAAAAATAAAATCTCATTTTCTCTCAGTCAGTATGAACACTACAGATAAATTCATACGGATTAAGCTGAAAGTATCTATAGAATAAGAAAAGGGGAACAGATTTTCAAAACACTTGCTTCTGTGATAAAGTAGCTGTTTCTGGGGAGACAGCTATTTTCATAAGTTACTTTCTTTTCTACAGCTTTTGTCTCTCTGCAAAGCCAGATATTTCTTTCATTAGTGTTTTTTTCTTTTCTCATATTGCATCTCTTTTCCCTCTTCTCCTCCTCCCAAAATGTCTAGGCCAGAACTTTCAAAACAAAAAGAGAAAGCATTCTCTCACATTTGAAAAAGAAACAGTATTGGAATAAACCCCCAACAACATAAATTAAACTTTTAGATTTTCCTTTACAGTTTTCTAGATAAGATGTTAAAACGCAAGAGAAACGCGTCCATAAATTGAAACAGAAGAAAAACACTAGAACAAAAATGAAATGAAAACATGGTTACTTCTTTTTTCCCCGTAGCCTCAGCAGATAATTGATATTTCCAATTAAAAGCTCGAAATTGTACATTGCCCTTTGTTTACTGCTGCAATAATCCAGTGGAAGAAGTCTGCCTAATTTTAAATAAAACATACGAAGTCTTGCCTTGTTCTCATTTTCTGTAAGGAATTGGGAATATCTATTTAAGTAGCCTGAGGTCTCTGTAAAGCTCTCTTTTTGTGACTCTGTCCATTCACCTCAAATGACAGGGGAGTGAGACACCAGTAGTGTTGGGATTATAGATCAGAAGCTGCCATTTGATTTCATGAGTACCACGACGACAGAAAGGATGAGTCCTATTAACAGAACAAAAGCTTATCTCACAATACTTATTCATCTAACGTAATGGTAAAATCTATACTTTTTTCTTTTCTAGTTGATACTCTAAATTCATTTTCACATAAGTATATTTCTGCCCACCATCTAACTCCATTTGAGCAAGTTCGTAAGGTACTGCAATGGCCAGCATGCATGTCACATGCAAATACACTTGCTAGTACCTGGTGCAGTACAACAGTTAGCCTACAGTAAAGCTTATTAATTTGTATTTCAAAACTAAAACTCAAGGACGAGAAATTCTCCAAACTTTCTTTCCTTTTTTCTCTGTAATTTTGAAGAAATTAACAGGTGTGAGCTTAATATTCTTCATGATGCTGATTAAAATATCCCATGTGATAAAACATATGATAAAAGCATGAGATGATAACATTGCCCCATGGGGTCATGCTGTAAAGAAACAGGTGTCTCTGCCTTACCTATTTATTGCTACTTTAGTGCCCACTTAACTGTGTCAGTACTAGAAGAGTGCAGCCTATGTCATACAGCTCATTATCACGGGCTGCCTCAGACAAATAGCACACATTAATTCACAAGCAAAACAGACACTTTTGGGTTCAGCGAGTGGTTATTTCACCATGTGTGGTATGCACCTTGGATATTCCCTGAAGTACTAATTGCTGAAAGCCAGAAGAATATTTCAGGGAAACAACCACTCAACACATTTTTTCCTTCTTCCATATGCATTGGCTGCTGGCAGAAACATGGCAACAGACTGGAAAAGCCTCAATATGATTAGCTTTGTATTCATTATACAATGTGCACACTATGCAATGTATCATGCGCTATACAATGCAGTGCTTGTTACACAACGCTTACATTATATAACACGCCGACAATTTCAGAAGCAGGCATCTATAAAATCTGACTTACCAACCCAAATCCACGCAGCAAATTCTGATTGTGTGAAATACGTGTGATTCGGCATTTTTTAAAAGTAGCAAAGTAAAGGTAAAATTTGGCATAGAAGTTTGATCTGCTTCTGCTTGATAATCAACATTTTTTGACACCAAGAGTCAGATACGCAGAAGCTGTAGCTGAAGTCCCAGAATTATATTTTCATCAGGAGAAGATCAGGCCAGAGAAACACAAGCCCCTTTGCTTCTCATGCAATACTGGTCATGCGCAACTAAATGCATGTAACACATCAGTTGTATGTATTTACAGAGACTTAATTCAGAAAAATAACGTTCTAGTCTTGTGTACTGGCCTGAAAGAGGCCAGTACATAAAAATGCACGTGTTTTCACTTTATCTTAAACGGGAGAGCTATTAGTGTGTTCTGTTACAGCAGCGAGGCATACCTTTGCTGTATTTCTGTCGGTCCGCACTGTAGTGAAGGGACGGTATTAACTACTCATAATAGAGAGGCATTCATTGAGGAGAGCCTTAGTAACGAAGCAAAACAAGCAGAGTACCACATGATCGCTTTCCAGCCTTGCACAAAACGTCCTTCTGAATCTCTGCACTGTGCTTTCTTAGTGAGGCTGTGCCAAAGGGTCAAAGCATGACAGGTACTAAAGAAGGTAATTAACACGATGTTTGGGTGTGCCCTACATGCATGTAAAGGTAAAATGTAAGGGCATGCCAGAAAAAGAGGTCAGCTGTAACCAGTGAGTGAGGCACTAATCCGCAGTAGGTGCTGTGGTGTTTCAGATCAACACAGATTACGTGAGCCCGTGCGACCTGTCTGCAGTGACTCCTGCCACGTGCCGCAGAGAACCCTCAGCACTGGGAGTCGCAAGAAGATCTCTGCAGATTAATGCTTTCACAGGAGACAGGGGGAGAGGCACTCAGCACAACTCATCACCTCATAAGAAGTGGAGCTGACAGCATAAATAAGATAGATTTCCAAGCAAAGTACATCTTGCTGAATTTATATGTCACTCGGGTATGCCTGCATTCAAACCCAAGCCAACAGCGACTGGCTTTTATGACTTTCCACATACGACATTCCCTGGTTCTAAAGACAAGCTTAGTAACAGCCTCTTAGGGATGCAAATGTAAAAACTCCTCTTGTCTTCAAAGGGAACTCTCACCTCCCTCTTGAACAGAGGCCCACTGAAGGATGTTTACGCATAAATTTCATTGTGGAAATCCCAAGGCCAAACGAGCAGCAAGCACCTTTCAGAGGCCGTATGTCAGTAAACCTCTCCTCATCTCCGTGAAGAAAGAAAAACACACAGCCAGAGAGCTGCAAGGGGGCAGGCACAGACACAAGTGTGCTGTTTGATTTGTATAAATAGCTTTTCATTAGGTGCCACTAAAAACAGTCATAAAAAACAGTTTATATTCCCAAAATGTGTTTGAATTCCCAGTTTAAGTTTGGTTTACACATGAAAGGTTTTTTGCTCTCAGGCAAACAGAGAGATGACTATCAGTTTCTTCATGGAACTCCACATGCCAAACTCTTTACAACCCAGGGACTTTATTACGTGCATCTTCGTGCCAGAATGTGAAATTACTGATCTGAGCTTTCATTTCTTCTGCAGTCACCAACCTCCATCTGAAACAGATCTAAGTACACAATACTCTTCCAAATTCAGTTTTCTTCTAGGATACAAGTTCTTTGGATCCCATGCTCCAGCTGGGATTTATTTTTAGGCTTGACATAGTTTGTTCTAAGAGTCCAAATATGCAAAAAAGCCTGGATCTAGTGTTTACTATATTTAGCATTTATTTCTCAGTGAAGTTTGCAGTTAAGGAATACACTTTGTACGGGACCATTTCTGTGGACAATGCAGGATTGCTTCAGAAACAAAGACACAGAATTCACCAGCAAAAACCGATTTCTTCACTATATTAAGACTTAACGGTACTTTCATGAAACTACATATTGAGAATACAATAATTATACTCATTTGTGAGAACAGATACCTGATGAACAACTAGAGTTAAAAGGGCTGGAATTCATCGCTATTCCATTCAGGTTAAAACCTTCCATTTACACACTTTCCAGCAAAATAGCGTAGTAGAAACTTTTCTGCTAGCCTAGTTTCCCATTATAATTTTCAAAACTCATTCTTTATCTCTCACTGCACAGATAACCAGAAAGTTTTCTTCTGTGAAAAACTATCATGAATTTTCTTCTTCAAAATATAAAGCAACTGTAAAATAGAAGATGTAAATTGATAGAACTGTCAACTTCAAAAGACAGATGAATCTTATATTGCCCTCAGGAAGACTATTTGGGGCCAAGTCTCAGGCGATTTCCCTTTGAAATATTCTTCTGTCTGAATGAGTCTTAGAAAACACTTTGATAAGCAGAGCTAGGTGACGATACAACAGACAAATTTCCTCTCCTGGGTTATGAGGGGTTGTCTTGCCTACTCACATCTCGAAGAAAGAACTTTTCAGCCCTAATTTTAACCATTACAGAGCAAAGTAGCTCAGGTGAGCACAAGGCAAACTTGCCTGACAGCACACAAAGCACACAAACTTTTATTCTACTAGAAATTGCTAAAAACAAGTGTCCTGGTGTTGCCACATAGGCTGCAAGACATTTGTAAGATAAATAAATTCAGGAGAAGGCATCAAGGTCTGGAAAGTCCCAAGAATTTATTCAGTAAACTGGAGTATTTAAGAGCTTCTCATATTTCAATGTACCATAGCAGGACACAAGGTTCATTTCCATCAGTGCTCTCGGTGGCCGGGATTTCTCAGGAAAAAACCTGTCTCTCTGAACTGTGTGACCGCTACACTGCTCTATGTCTAGACTCTCAGCTGGCATTAAGCAGAATCATTCCACCTAATTCTGTAAAACTACACAGAGAGCCTGATGAGAACCTACTCTGTCTAAATAAGTAGTAAATAACTTACTGAGTAGTACAGTATAAAGGTTTTATATTTATTCATTCAAAGTGAGCTTTGTACTTGACTCTTGCTTCACAAACTCGCATAGTGAATAGCACAACTATCAAAAATATGTATCCATTAACATTCTTCTTGAAAAATGTTTATGCTGTGCGCACACAAAAAAAACTGTGTGAGAACAGCAAGATATATTTGATAAAATTAATTAGAAACAATACTGGTTGATTAGATTGCTATCTTTATCTATGCAAGTTAAGGATTTTTATATCATCCATTTTACTACAGTCATCTGGATTTAACAAAGCTATTGTTACAGGATTTAAATTCCTTTCATCTTTAGCAGAAAATGTTTTATTAATAAATCAGACTCATGCATAAAAGACTACCCATGAATAGTCTTTTGCATCCACTAAACCGTCCTATGGCCACCTGTTTAGAACATTGATTTTGGTTTAGAAAAAATAGACAATAAACCCATCTCTTTTTCAATTCAAGCTTACATTAATTATTTTCCTTAAAGTACACAAAGCCAGGGTGAACACGTTATGTCCAAACTGAGTGTGTCTGATAACTAGTGGTTTTTATCCAACTAACTGGTAAAGGAAACAATGCATGGACAAGAAAATTGTCCTGCAGCCATGGATCACTTTCAATTAAAGTTTTGTTTAGTTAACCACTTCGAATGCTGTACCTTCGTAAGTCATCTGGATGATGGGATCAAGTGTACCCTGATGGTTTGCTGATGACACAAAACTGAGTGGGTAAGCGGACACTTTGTAAGGGAGAACCACCCTGCAGGAAAACCTGGATAGGCTGGAAGAGTGGGCTAACAAGAACCTTACGAAGTTCAGCAAGGACAAGTGTAAGGTCTTGCACCTGGGAAAACATAATCCAGGAGTGCAGCAGCCGGGAAGCAGCTCTGTGGAAAGGGACCTGGGGATCCTGGTGGACAACAAGGTCAGTATGAGAGAACAGGGTGCTGCTGCTGTGGCAAAGAAAGCCAACAGGATGCTGGGTTGCATCAACAAGGGCATCGCCAGCAGAGGTAATGAAGTCATTATCCCACTCTACCCCGCACTTGTCAGGCCACACCTGGAACACTGCGTTCAGTTTTGGTACCTGCTATACAAAAATGATGTGGACAGGCCGGAGAGGGTTCAGAGAAGGGCCACAAAAATGATCAAAGGACTGGGAAGCCTGCCATAGGAGAAAAGGCTGAGAGAACTGGGTTTGTTCAGCCTTGAGTGAAGAAGGCTTTGAGGAGACCTTATCACCATGTTCCAGTATTTAAAGGGTGGCTACAAAGAAGATGGAGATTCCCTTTTTACAAGGAGTCACATGGATAAGACAAGGGATAATGGGTACAAGTTACTCCTGAGGAGATCCCAGTTGGACACAAGAGGGAAATTCTTCACAAGAACAATCAGCCATTGGAATAATCTCCCCAGGGAAGTGGTGGATTCCCCAGCACTGGACACTTTCAAGATTTGGCAGGACAGGATGCTGGGTCATCTTGTCTGGACAGTGCTTTTGACAGGAAAGGTTGGACCAAATGATCCTTGAGCTCCCTTCCAACATGGTATTCTATTATTCTCTGATTCTACGATATCTTAATGATGTTTTTATATCTTAATTTTTTTTGCAAAAAAATAGAGATTTCCAGTTTTCTTAAACTGTCAGACTTCTTCATTAAAATGTGTTGTATTTGTATTTTATTGTTTTCACACATTTCACTCACAGATAACGGCACTCAAGAGCAACACTGAATTCTGATGCTGAATTCTTTGCAACCTAAGCACTGTACACAGTTTGCTCTT